>PISW01005008.1:0-146503 GCA_004023785.1 Mungos mungo
CCAGTGTCCTAGAAGACTGATTTCTTAACTCCCTGCCCTTTAAAGCCTGAGGTGAGGGTTAAATAGCAGGACTTGAAAATGAGACCTCTCCAGCCAGGTTACCATGGAGGACAGAAGCGCCGTTTCCTCTCCCCTACTTTCATTAGCACTACTAGTGGAGTCCAATTCCTTTCAGTTTATTACCTGTGAATTACCACTGTTCTTCATAATCTTTACCAAGTCTAGAATAAAGAAACGCAGGTGATCAAAGTTGGGATGAGCACTGGGTGTTATATGTAAGCGATGAATCACTAAATTCTACTCCTGAAATTAATATTACACTATATGTTTGCAAACTTGGATTTAAATACAATGTTTTTTAATTTTAAAAGTAATTTAAAATGTATGTAATATCTCCAATTAGTATATTTGCTGTCAATTTTTTATTTATGAATATTACAAAGTTAAAATTTTTTCTTTAAATCTTTATTTGATAAATATTTTAAATCATAAGCATTGAATACATCAAATAATTTGTTTGCATTATTTGAGATCATTATATGACATGCATTGTCAATTTTTTTTTATATTCTTAAGTTTTCTGATGGGAAAAGAGCCATACATCTCCAGGAGAAATGTTAGTTGATCATGATGTGTTATTATTTATCAAATTCAGAATGCATAGTTTATAAATTCAATTGAATCAGAATGCCTAAGTAAAATCAGCTTCTAGTTTTCCATCATTATAATCTACATAAAACAACACAACTTTTTAATCGTTTTTTTGTGTTCTTTAATGTACACTGAATTCATGCTAGATTTTCATACAGCTCTCAAGAACTTTACCTGCTTGTGCTTCTAGGTTAATACTTTTATTCTATGTTTTCTTTCCCTTGATGATTTTGAGTAGCAGATATATCAAGAATTAACTCACATTGGAATAGTCAATGAATTAAATAATAAACTTAATTAAGACCAGTGCATAAGCTGTTAGCGGTATATTTTTCCCTTTAACATAAAGGAAGCTGCAGATATCCAACCTAGCTGTGAAAGCGAACAAAATATTTGAGCCATTCATAGTCTTAGCTAGAATTTGAAGCAAGTAAGGGAACAAAAGATACCTCAGGACTGATCAACATTTAAGATGCTCTGTAGTGTAAAGTGGAAAATCTCATCAATATGTATTTCCCATCAACTGGGCTGCTGGTTAAATCCAACGCCATAGTAATTGGCAATCCCCACCCAAATAATTATTCTTGGGGATTTGTATGTCTTTCCTGACCTATTTTTCTACCCTACTTTACCGAAGATAACAGAATCATACTTTCTAGTTCTTTGGTAAAGGTTATGAAATTATTTGGTTAAGAACGTAATATAAATATTGTCTACACAATGCAATGAGGCAAATCCAAAGCCATATCCAATGCAACAGTATTGACACCTGAAATACTGAAAGGCAGCAAGAAATGAGGGGTTTTTTTCCATATGAGACTAGTACTTTACATCTCCGTCTCCCTCTCTGCCCCTCCCCTGCTCGCGCTCTCTCTCAAAATTAAATACACATTAAAAAAAATTACATAGTATTTATTCTTTATAAAGATCTTATTTTTATAAAGCTTTATAAAGATTGTATCTATTCACTAATCTCAGGTGAATGAGTAAAAATGTTAGAAGTTGTAAAAACCACCAATTGTACTTTCTAATAAACATAATCTTAATAATAATTTTTTAAAGTTAAAAGCAGCAGAATTAAATACCCTTGATTATAAATCTATAGGTTACTTGTTGCTATATTGAACTATACAACTAACTCTTATCTGGTAAATACTATCAGGATATTCAGTGAGAAAAAAACCCGATTCTGATTATGTATGAAACAATATATCATGATTGTGAAAGATATATTTATTATAACAATTAATTTTAGCTGAGCCACTTCTTTAAAAAAATTGAAACACAGAAACTAAATTCAATCTGTTCGGTTTTAATAAATTTGTGTTTTTTCACACAAATTTTTGTCTTATATACCTTAAGTTTACCCAATTTTCTTTTTAACTTCTGTACTTATATTCTGTAAATATTTAAGATATGTCTTACTTATTGTTTCTGACTTCCAAAGCAAATAAAAATGTGCAAATATTTCACTTGTATATATTTATTCTTAGTAGAAATATTTTTGGAGATTTATTAGATACCAAAGTAAAACTTTGACTGATAATGTATTTTCATCTCCTTTTGCCTCATTAACATTTAGAAAAACATTAAATTTATTTCTGCTTTAAAATGTACACATAAAAAATTTCAACAAGAAGTCAGTCTTCTGCTTATGTCATTGGTGGTATCAACTACAGTTTTGTGACAAGCTGCAAAATTGATGCAGGAGAAAGAGAATTCATACTGTGAAATATTTGTTGTCTAGACATTTGTTGACACTACAAAAATGACAAAAGAAATCATTTTGGAAGTTTGACAAAGCAGAGTTATATATATATATATATGTGTGTGTGTGTGTGTGTGTGTGTGTGTGTGTGTGTATACATATATTTTCATTGTTCTCATTTAACAGTGGATACAAATAGTGGTTGTGACCAGTTTGGTTGTCAAATTAACTAGAACTTTAAAAAACAAAGAGACATTTTTGTGGCATTGTTATACAATATGTTTCTCTCCTAGACCTCATATGCAAACTTAATGGCATTCTAACAGTATTTAATGCCTGTATTAAAGGGAATTCATGAAAAATATTTAGGACTATTCAAGTCTTATACTTATCTACAAATATTAACATCATTGTTCATCTTTCTCTTTAAATGTTAGTAGTGGTAGTGGTAGGACAGTCTTTTTCTTTACGTTACTCATTTATTTATTTATTTTGAGAAAGATAGCATAAGCTGGGGAGGGGCAGAGAGAGAGAGAGAGAGAGAGAGAGAGAGAGAGAGAATCTGGAATCCAAAGCAAGCTCCACACTGTCAGCACTGTCAGTGTGGTGCTCCATTTTACAAACCACAAGATCATGACCTGAGCCAAAATCAAGAGTCAGGTGCTTAACCAACTGAGCCACACAGGACCAAAAAGGTGGTAGAGTAGCCTTACTGGAAGTATATCTATAGTAATAGTACTTCCAAAAGCTTATTAAAACTCAGATTCTTTTTATGACATTTATTGTAGATATAAGAATGCATGCTATTATTGGAAAATAAGTGGAAGTCCTCATTGAATAGATAAAAAAATAACAAGATGATTAAAATAATCTTCTAACAGCATATGTATTCTTTAGTGTTAATGGAACAATGACTTCTTGACTTGGATTTGAGTTAAGATATTTCATGCAAGGTAAATTCTATGCAAGAGTAGAGATCATTTTTTTGTATTGATATGATTGTTCCTGTACAATAGAAACTGATGCTCAATAATGTGCCTGTCTTTTATGAAATCAATGTAATTCTGTACTTAAAAATTGGTACATTATGTGAGTTCTAGTGCCTTTAACTTCTCCCTTTTCATATATAGTTAATTACATAAAAACAATAACTATATACCCTAATGTTCTCTATATTCTTCCCATAAAGCAATTTAATTCCTTTACATGTTTTCTATTCTTCATTTGGTCATAACTATTATAAATATTTCTTTCATTACTTGTTTAGGACATTATTTTCTATTTTTAGGTAACCATATTCTGCTATTAACATTTGAATATCTGTTAAATAAGAATACAGAATAATAACATAGAAGCTATACATATACATATATAGGCATATGTGTATCTGTGTGTTATATATGTATATGTGAATATACATGTATATGTGTATGTATTTTTTCTTACCAACTCATTTTGAGCTGAATAATTGAAAAAATTCCTATGCGGATACTTTAATCTGGTCCCATCTAACCCCTCTGATTACAGAAGAAGAGGAGGAGTAATATCATAAGAACTTTGACCTCTAGTAAAAAAAAAATCAAAGCAATGAGGAAAACTGTTTTGACTTATAAGTCATGTTTCATTTTTCTCCAATGATGATTTTTTCCCCTTCTGCTGACAGGAAAAAAAAAGTGCTTGGTTCCAACATTAAAGAACATATTTTATTTATAGCCAGGCAGGCTTGAAATTCTTCATTTTAAATCCCTGCTGAACTTTAGAGAAACCTTTAAAAACTCAATTACATTTATACTAGGCTTTTACCCCAGTCCAGAATTCAAATGCTCAGGGAAAAGCAACCAGTGCTAAAAATCTACAGAACCATATGAGTGTCTTAAATGAGAGCTATCCCTAAACTTTGATTGCAGAAAAAAAAAAAAAAAAAGGTAGACAGGGTTCCTCTTCCTAGGAGAAAATGTTGGGTGGTATTCAAGTGGAAATAGTTACAGATTGCCACACATAAAATAATTCTATATTGGAATATCTTGTTAGTGATTTTTTTTAATTTTTCATTAATGGGATAGCAGTTGATTTGATTAACTTTTTAGGGATCAATCCTCAAAATTACTAATCAAAGTAACTTTAAAGCAAACAAAATAACTTTGGAACAGTTACTTGTTTTGGAGAGCATTTTCTAAAAGACAGCTTAGTAACCATAAATCCATTTGGATATTGCACTTCTATTTTACGTTTAACTGAATTTAGATAATGGAGAAAAAGTATATTCCTAATTAATGAAGACAAGTAATTTTTGTGAGAAAATTAATCATAGAGATCTTCCAAAGGGTATAGTGAATCACAGAAGGCATTCTTTCCCAAGAATTCATTTCTTTCTTCTTAGGAACTTTAACTGAAGAATTAGTCTCTAAGGAAAGTAGACAAAGTCTGTGATTTTGACATGAAAACAAGAAGGTGTAGATAAATGAAGAGTAATCTTTTAAAAGATATTTCTCAATACTAAATACTTACGCTATCTATATAGAATATAACTTTAGCATTTAAAAAATTCTAATAGTGAAATCAGGTTCTGAAAGTTTGTCCTGAAAATCTCCAATCCTTTGATTATATTTAAAAACTGTTTTGGCATTGTCTTTCACAACAGACATAGAAAAAAAATGCATTATAAATTCAAGATATTAAAAAATATTTAACTCGGATATCCAAGTAACTACTGATTTATGGCATGAGTACATACGCATCATTTAAAGAAAGTTGAACTTATTATTCATAAAAACAACAGCAGGAAATCTTAGTTCCTGTTTGTAAGAATACAAGTAAATTTTAACCTATGTCCAAACATTGATTTTAGTTACCAGCTTTATTCCAGTTGAGCTTCATATACAAACCGATCAAACAACACTTGAATAAAAGCTTTTCTTTTCAATTTGTAATCAGTATTATTACTGAAGGTGGTCCTTTACCATTTGATTTTGTATTCTATCATGAACATTTATTGATGACTTGCAAGGATCTGGCACTAAGTAATGTGTTACCAACACACAAGTGAAGGTAAGACAATTCTTCAAGTAACTCATAATGTCACAGGAAAGACAAGTTTACCAAATACATGATTAAATAAAATGTGGTAGGTGCAATGACAGCTATACTGAAAGGGTATTAAGAAATGTTCCTAAGGGGAAGAAGAAAGAAAGGAAAAGTGACAGAATATCATGTTAAGATAGTATCTAGTAGAATGTGATGGCCCAGTTGCACCTTAAGTGGTAATGGAATTTAGCTGGGGGAACATATGAGGCATATAAAGTACTACAACAGTAAATTTCTGAATTTAGGAGACAAAAAAGTTTGTGTAGACAACTATATAGAATATAAAGTGTTCAATAGTGTTGTCAGATGAAGCATGATATTCTGGTAGTAAAGAGCTTGGCAGAACCACACATGCTCCATTGGGAACTCAATGTCAATCCATAATGATAAGGGAGTACTGGAGAATTTTAAAATTAACTTTTTAACGTTTACCTATTTTCCTCTCTAGTTCCTGTAAGGGGGATGGGTGAATTGGAAGGAAATAAGGAAAGAGGGAATTAATCAGAAAAATGTTCTGGTAGCTCAGACATGGCTGTATAAAAGGAAAGAAACTACATTGGAAGGTTGTAGAAATACAGCAGATTGTTTTCTACAGTATTCCTTATGTCAGTATGATTTCAGAGAGTTATAATGTGATTTGATCTTTTGCAAAATGTAATTAAATGGCATGGAATAAAACTTATTGAAATATAATTTTATTTTTACACAACAGTAGCAGATAGGGTCATACATATCTCTCAACAGTTTTCTGCTATTTCTTTCTGTAAAATAGAGCCTTAAAAGTTAAAAATTACATTTCTAAAATTCTCTTTATATCATCTTTATGATGTGATTTTGGTTCTATTGCATTTGGTTCCATAGGAGATTTGAATTCAGGACAAGTTCAAGTGGGATGGTTGGAAAATGAGTGCCAGCCATCCGCTAGTGCTGGAGCAGTGTCATTTTTTTTTTGATCCAAATTCACAGCACAAGGTAGTTGTTTCTCATTTCAAGGATTATAACTAATAGGATATGACTCATCGCTCAGCAGCTGGGTTAGCAGTTTTCCGACTGAAGCAGAAGCACGTCCTTGGTGGACTACTTCAGTTGACAAAAATATTGTTTAAAAGTCACTCTGGAAAGGGCTCCTGAGTGGCTCAGGCAGTTAAGCCTCTGACTTTGGCCCAGATCATGATCTCACAGTTCCTGACCTAGGCCCCCATGTCGGACTCTGTGATGACAGCTCAAAGCCTGGAGTCTGCTTCAGATTCTGTGTCTCCCTCTCTCACTCTCTCTCTCTCTCTGCCCCTTCCCCACTTGAGCTTTGCCTCTCTCTCTCTCTTGCAAAATAAATAAACATTTTAAAAATTAAGTCATTCCTAAAAAGAAAATATATGCATCCCTCTAGCTTTTGGTAATTATTACAAACATAGGCTCTGTATTGTGTGTGTGTGTGTGTGTGTGTGTGTGTGTGTGTGTATGTGTATATATATATATAATCTTTTAGTATAAAATAGGTAGAGGGCTTTAGATTATCTGCATTTGATCCTGAATGATATAGTCAGGCTAAATTATTTTTGAAAATCAATCCCAATTTACTTTGGGCAGCAATGTACTTTGCCATAAAACTACAGTCATTGGCCTATATTGCAAATATAGTGACTCTATGATACAATATGAGCAATTAGGCATAAGTAGAAGTCTACTGGAAAATTCTGTATGAGTTCTCTGTCCCTAATTGGCCGGCTTCCTATTGCCCTTTGCATTATTATTTTTTTAACTTCTTTTACTGCAGGACATCTGTCTTAATGGCTGGATCTGTAACAATCATCATGTGGCCCCACAGGAAAAAAAATAAGAGAAATGTCAAAATCTTGGCCAGTCAGCTTTGAGTTTTTGAATCATTGCAATAATCTGCTTTTAGACATCTTAGGACATTGGGCGAGAGGGGAAGAACGATTTTTAAGTTGCTCTCAGATTTTCTGTCACTTACACCTTATAGCAAACACAACTCCTTAATGGAGTTGAAACGTTTCTGTTTCATGCAGAAGTCTCCGTTGCAAGCAACAGAAGCTGCCTGTCTATGAATAAGCAAAACTGGATTCAATAATAGAAGGTAGTTCAAATAATTGTTTCAAGGGATAGAAAGCAATCACCAGGAACTGTGCCTAAGAACATAATATTAAAGATGACCCAAAGACAACAAAATGTCTATTTTCTAAATAAAGCTATTTTTTCATCAGGTGCTCAATCCTGAAATAAAGAGAATACCAGACTGTCATCCCTGCTGGCATCAAGGCTGATAATTTGACTATCACCTAAAATGAGTGTTATGAAGCATTTATCACCTTACTCATTTCCAAAACTAAGTTTGTAATGTTTCTGATTTGAGGGTGTCTTTTTCCAAGTCTGTGTACTAGCTGGCAATGATTCTAGGAATTTCTATTTTGGGGGTGTGTTTTGGTGTACAAGACCATAGGTTGGGAATCTTCCAGTTATAACTAAAGATGTTCAACCTTCTAGGTAATCAGAAACATGACAGTAGAATGAAATATGGCCATTTGTAGGAAAGTGGATGGACCTTGAGGGTGTCATGCTAAGCGAAATAAGTCAGGCAGAGAAGGACAGATACCATATGTTTGCACTCATAGGTCTAACAGGAGAACAGGAGAAACCTAATGGAGGACCAGGGGGAAGGGAAGAGGGAAAGAGAGTTGGGGAGAGAGAGGGAGGCAAGACCTGAGAGACTACTGAATACTGAAAACGAACTGAGGGCTGAAGGGGGAGGGGGGAAAAGAGGTGGAGGTGGTGGAGGAGGGCACTTGTGGGGAAGAGCACTGGGTGTTGTATGGAAACTAATTTGAGAATAAACTACTTAAAAAAAAAAAAGAAAAGAAACATGACAGATGTTTACTATACTGTATATGATTCTTTGATCTTTAGACTGACAATAATTTACACAGTCAAATTTGTGTTTAGGTTAAGCGTAAAATAAATATTGTCATTCCATGATCTTAAAAATATATTGATGTATTTTAAGGTTGCATAAAATTTGTGAATCTTTCAATATTAAAATACTGAGAAACATAGTATCTACTTGCAAATAAATACATATAATCATACATGTAAAACATAAACCTTGAATTGGTAACATGAAAATTAATTAAACATGATGACTTAACCCTTTATGAGATAATTAAGTAATCAGTAGAACTTAAGGTACAAATGATGACTCTAGTCAATAACAATATATTGTATACTTGAAATTTTCTGAGAATAGATCTCAAATATTCTCACCACAAAAAAAGGGGGGAAGTGGATAAATATGTTGGTTAGTGGAGATGTTAATTACCTTGATTGGGTAATTAGAAGCAAAGGAGAAAAAAGGAGCAATGAAAGGATTTTATTTTATAATTTAAGAATGGATCATACTTTATAACCTCTATATAAAATAAAATTATCCAGTTTAAGTGAAATAGTTGGCTTAATGATAAAAAGACAATGAATAAGTTCACATGTTTACTTTAAAAATAATTGATAAAACTATCCAATAGTTAAGGATAAAATTTATACTTACATTTTAAATTTCTGTGAATAAATCTTGGCTTCAGCAACAGATATTGGATTCTAATAGCAATGAAATTTTAATAGACATTGTTTAGTGTTTCCTTCAGCCTTAGACTAAACCTTAAAGTTTTAGTATCTGAAAACAAATTCAGGAAATTCATAGAAAATATAAAAAGGGGAATGACCCAATATTGCATTATTTAACACAATTTTCCATATTGCTCTAACAACTTATGCCCATGAAATATTTTCTTTAATGTGTAAATTAGACTCAGATACCTGCAATAGAAATCTTAAAAACTTCTCTATGAAAAAAAAGTAAACACTAATATTTCACTTCAGTAATTTGTATGGCAAAGAATACCATTAGAATGTTTTAAAAATCAAATATTGAATGATTGCATATTAAAATAAAAATTCATTTATAAGAATAAAATTCACTGAAAAGTAAACTGAAGACTAGACTTATGTCCTGAAAATGTACAGCTTTTCATGTCTGGATCACATAGATTTGTTGCAAGTTGTAATTATGTTGAAAAGCAGTTGATCCTAATTAGATGTGGAGTATCCTTTTTTTCCTTGGTGGGTTAGTTTTCCGGCTAAAACTGAATATTCATATCTGATCTGATCTATTTTTTTTATGTGTTTGCTAAATTCTATGTCTATGCCATACTAAGTCTAGTCACTTTCTTTCCTACTGCTAAGAAGTCTTTTTATTGTTTTTTCCCTTCATTATTTTCTGTTAGTTTAATGTGAAATTTTAAGGCTTTAAAGATTTTTATTCAGAGATTAAGATTAATATAGGCTAATTAATTTACCTGTACATACATGTATCAGAGAGAATTAGCAACTGGAATGTATGTTTTATGCATTGTCTTATAAAAAATGGCTTTCCCATAGTCTTTGCTGCAGAAATGTGAAATATACTTGATTCTTATAAGTTTGATGGAGTGTGTTTTTTACATATTCATCAGGAAAATTTCTATTTGATTGAAAAAATTATTTAACTCTACCTTATAATAGAAGTGAGTGGGTTTTTATCCAGGTATATGTCAAGCTCCTCACCTTTTTAGTAAGAAAGGGATATCAAGTTGACTGTTTTTACATGTGGATATACTTCCAACAATTAATCAGCAACACTGACTCCATTCTATCTTTAGAAAATCACATCAAGACTCTGTGTTTCAGATTCTCTCAAAGATAATACATGTGAAAAAATGTTCGAAAACACTGCATTGCAAGAATGGTACCACCTGCTAACCTCAACTTCAGTAATAACTATTAAGATTGGGATGTATATTTACTTTTTAAATATTTTACCAACATGTGCATATTACAAATTGGATATATTAAATATAGTAAAATAAACTTATGAACCATGGTTAACTGTTGGTATATGATCATTATAACCTATAAACCCAGGAATTATGATGACTGTTTTACTTCCTTATTTAATATGAGTAGATCATTTTTTCTGCTTCCTCTCTTTATTTTTTTTACTCAATACTGTGTTTTGATTAATTACTAGTATGCATCTATTTATTTAGAACTAAATTGGCTTGTGATCAATACAAAATATTTTCAAAAGCTATAAAATGTATGATCTACCCAGTCCATAATTTATATACATTTATTTTATTTTATAATTTATTTTTGGTGTTGCAAACAATTGTACAATTATTATCCTTATATATGCTAATTTGTGCACATATGTGAAAATAACTCTAGGGTATATACAAAGAGATATAATTGCCATATATACTTATTCCTACTCTAAATTATGTCTTTGAATTTAGTTTCACCACCAGAAGGCTACACATCTGGTCTGTATCATTCTAGCACCTTACAGAATTGCTTCACTGAGTTATGCTTAATGTTTTGTGCTTCATTAACAGTGGGCTCATATGAAAAGCAGCGTCATAGAATGTCCTCAAGCATCCATTGCAGAAAATGCTGTCACTGCATGATCCTTTACTGTTTTGCCATACCTCCTGCAGAAATAATTCCATTTTCTGAATTGTCTCTGATGATAATGTATCAAATTTTACTAGAGAATGATTATGATTCAATAATTGAAGTATATATATTCCATCATTTTTATTTTACCCTGTAAGTCAAAGTAACAACTGAACTTTGATTAGAACAATTACGTTGTTTCTTTAGGTGTATATGTTTGCCTTTCTTTACTCCATACTATTAGTTCATACCAATAGTCCATACTATCCTCATCCAAAACTTATTACTTACATTCTATTATTTTCCCATGTATTTAGAAAGCCGGAGTGAGTTCCAATAATAAGCTTGAATAAAATCAATCTTAATATCTAGTACCTACCTTTTCTCTTGGTGTATTAAATAGTATATTTTACACCTTTTACAATATATGTTAATAATTTGAATGTAAAAGGAAATATCATTTCTTCTGGAAAACAACATGAAGAGCAAACAATAGATCGATGAGATCAGCTTTCTGCAGGTATAATTTCATTGCAAGTGATGTGTAGTAAATTAGATACTCCTGGGGACAGTTGGCCCCCATCAAAGTTCTCAAAGACCCATTAATCTAAATGTAAATTAATACAAAATGAGAAGGATCTTAGAAACCTGTCCAGGTTAATAACAAATGTGTTTGGACATGTTGTTCATTCAGTCTACATAATGGAGAATGCATGATAACATCTGAGTAAAGATTCTTCCAGCATTATTTAAGGAAGGAGTGAAAATCTCTGGAAGGCATTAGAATTGTGGAAATTATAAATGAGTTTTCCAAAGTATTTTATAATTTATTTGGGCAAATATGTAGTGATTGACCCCAAAATTCAACTGCATATTATGAGGACATGAAAAATCACTTCCTAGGGAGTGATGCCAGAGGTCCTCAACTTCTGTTCCCCACATAAACAATAATCTGGTAATAATATGCAGACAAAAGTCCATCGGTGAGAGCTTTGGAATCTAGGTAGGAAGACACAAGACTTCCCCGAAGCCCAAGAACAAGGAGAGCAGCTTTGAAAAAGCCTATGCTCCAGCGGCATGCTTACCAAAATGGTCCCTTCTGACCAAAAGGAGACCTATTCCTCGACATACTTGTCTTCAACCCTGTGTGGCTTACGTCTGCAATGAATCCCGTCCACTTATGGACCCAGGAACATTCATACCTATCTACCCTTGGTGACTGGTTCAGACCTTGGTTCAGTGTCTGCAGACCTGATAGCAGATCCTGAAATGACCCTGTGACCTGGCTCTTGTACTGCTCTATCACAATCCCAGAGGCAGTCCTGCATGGCTAGGTGCCTGTCTGGGCACTTGACAGGAGACTGTGCAAAGAACCAGAGGAGCCACACCCATCCATTTTCCCTGGTAAAAAACCCATTGTCTATGGACTCCACTGCGGCCCCATAAGTGGGCCCTTTGCCTGACTCCAGCCTGCCAGCCTATGGTCTCAGAAGAGTCTCATCCCCCTGGGGATCTGACAGCAATCACATTGTCCATGCCTACTAACAGGCCTGGTTTCTGCCGACCCAGCTGCCGACCTGGGAACAGCCATATGACCTAGCTCTAGTCCTGCTTGTCTAAGATGCCAGATGCAGACCCATCGGTCTGGGGAGCTGGCCAATAGATACATGAAAAAGTCCTCAACATCACCAATCATCAGGGAAATGCAGATAAAGACCATAACGAGATATCACTTTATACCCATTAGAATAGCCACATCAAAAAGACAAGAGATAACAAGGCTTGGTGAGAATATGAAGAAAAGGGAATCCTGTGCACTGTTGATGGGAATGAATATTGGTACAGCCATGACAGAAAGAAGTTTATATATAATTGAATAATTATAATTAGATGATTAAATCAAAATAAACTTTAAAGGTATAATTTTAAAATGCATTTTAACTGCTTAGTATATGTTTATAACTCCTATGAAGTCTAAATTCTTAAAGTGACTCATAAGAAAAAGATTATCTTAAGAAACCTTGTAAAGAGGTTTATTTCCTACTAATTATATTTCTATATTTTCTTTTTGCTACCTCATCAACAGTAGATTGATTTTACCACATCTTTTCTAAATTTTATTCTTACAAAAATAATACAATATAAATCACTCTAGCAGTAAAGGGAAAAAAGATTATCAAATATACACTGAATGTAACATTTATATTAAAATTATTTCTTGTTTAGCTTAGTTTCAAATTTTTTCTAAACCTAGAAACCCTAGAAAATATCAAATCAATCAACATAAAATTAAGTGAAGCTTTGACATCTGATTAATTTATAATTTGGCAGCCAGTACAAAGTAAGCAGCCATAAAGTCTAATTTACATTTTTAAAATAATATCCAGAATTAATAGTGCATATGCATATATTTTTCAGCCTGTCTGAAAATTTGTCAAGTGTCCAATGAATTTAGTACTATCCTGAATTTGATCCTTTCAAATTCAAAACTATTGATGTAACTCTTTTTGTTTTGAAACACTATAGTTTTCTGAATTTTTTAAATGTTTATTTGTTTTTGAGAGAGAGACAGAATGTAAGCAGGGGAGAGGCAGAGAAAGAGGGAGACACAGAACCCAAAGCAGGATCCAGGGTTCGAGCTGTTAGCACAGAGCCAAATGTAGGACTTGAACCCACAAACTGCAAGATCATGACCTGACCTGAAGTCAGATGCTTAACTGACTGAGCCACCCAGGCATCCTGAAACACTATAATATTTACTTGCTTTTAGAATCCCATGATGCTATCTTATGATAACATGAAGCTGATTAATTCATTCACTCAACACATATGTATTGACCATTTACCCTGTCTCACTTCCTTATCAAATACTCACTCCTTCCCTTCTGCTTCAAATGTAATTGTCTAACTGACCAGATCCAGTTATTTGGAAAGAAAAAGGCCCTCCTATATGAACACCGAAGCCTGTTATGTGTTGAATCCTATCCCCCAATAAAGATATGCTGAAGTCCGAATCACAGTAACTCAAAATGTGACCTTCTATGGACAAAGTATCTTTACAGAGCTAATCAGGTTAAAATTAGGTTAGTAAGATGGTCCGTAATTCTAGATGGCTGGTGTCCTTCCTAAAGGTGGACATTTGGGCAAAAGGACAGACACAAATAGAAGGAAGGCAATGTGAAGAGATACAAGGAGAATATCATGTGAAGCTGGAGACGAAGATTGAAATTATGCTGCCACAAGTCAAGAAATGTCTGGGGCAACTAGAAACTGTAGGAGGCAAAGAAAACATCCTCTACAAATCACAGAGGGAGCACCACCCTACCGACTCCTTGATTTTGTATTTCTGGTCTCCAGAACTATGAGACCGTAAATTTCTGTGGTTTTACATCCCTAAGCTGTTGATACTTTGTTATGGAAGCCCTGGAAACTAACAAAAAACAAACATAAGAAAGACAACATAACTTACGCTTCTAGACCTGGCCTGATATGGTCTTAGCATTTCACCTCAGGTAATTTTATATAAGACTGAGTCACCGGATTCAGGGCCCCTTTGTATTTACATGATTTGACCAGCAAAATATGCATCATCATCATCATCTAAAGATTTTCAGAATCATGGCTTTCATTAAAATTGACTCATCAAATAATGGTCCAAAAAGAGATTTTATATAACCAAGATGGGAAGTAAAATTAGACATGTTACTATTTTTGGTACTGCATATATATCTCTATTCCTGTCCTGATCCCTATTTCCATGTCTATATTTATCTCTATCTGGATTGTATCTTTATTTCTATTTATGTACACTCATTATCCAAGTATTTAGAAATAAAGAGGAAAAAGGCTTTATTGTCAACAGAAAAATATATTATTAATTTGATGGATTTAGAAATCTACATACTCAAGATAGCACCACAATGAATAGTCCTCTAATACTAATATTAGAATTTCACTCATACATTACCCAATGTAAGTATAACTGTGATTGATTATGTAATTCTTAGGGGGAAATCATAAACTTTGTATTACTATTCAGAAAATTTAATTAAAATGCCAATAGCATTTTAGGATTTACTTTTAGAATAATCAGAAACTAAAATTATTCTACCTTGTATTCAGAGTTGTGCATAAGAAAATACAAGCAATTTTAGCAACAAAATATCAAGACAATGAGGCATCACAATGGTTATGTCATCATGAACTAATTTTATATTAACTTGGTGAATTCAAAATCATATATCGCCTCTGTCTAAACAAAAATGTTGGTGTTGACATAAACATGCTTTCAATTGCTTTCATGTATCTCTACATATGTTTTCTCTTTTAATGAGTCATAATCATATAAAAAGTTATTTTAAACCAAATTTAATATATTACTTTTATATTTTCTGAGGAATAACATCTCAGTTGATAGAAATATAGAAAGCAATAACACATTTTATAGCACTTACTATGTGCCAGACAGTATTCTAAACAAGATATATTTATGTGATGTGATGTGTGTGTCTATATATACATTTACCCTCAGTTTCCCTTTATATTTAAGAAAGGAATAGCAGGTATGCACCATTTTTATTATTAATTGACAAACGAGGAAATTGTAAGTGATGCAACTCAGATTTCAACTTTAACAATCTGGCTCCAAAATTCATTCTTTTAAGAACCATGCAAGAGGGGCGCCGGTATGGTTCAGTCACTTATGCATCTGACTCTAGATTTTGACTCAGGTCATGATCTCACGGTTCATGAATTTGACCTGCATCAGGTTCTGTGCTGACAGTGTGGAGCCTGCTTGGGATTCTCTCTCTCCATCTCTGCCTCTCTTTCTTTCAAAATAAAAAATAGAATTTAAAACAAATTTCAAAAACTATACCATTCAAGGATTTGTAACAATGTGGATGGAACTAGAATATATTATACTAAGTGAAATAAGTCAGTTAGAGAAATACAAATACCATATGATTTCACTCATATGTGGAATTTAAGGAACAGAACAGATGAACATAGAGGGCAAAAAGAGAGGGGGGCGGGGAAACCAGAAAACAGACTCTTAACTGTAGAGAACAAACTGAGGGTTGCTAGAGGGAAGGTAGGCAGGAGGATGGGTTAAATGGATGATGGGCATTAAGGAGGGCATTTGTGATGAGCACTAGGTGTTGTACGTCAGTGATAACCTGACAGTGATAGGTCACTAAATTCTACACCTGAAATGAAAAAAATCTATAAATGCTAAATATATACAAATATTTAGTAAACATATATATATATGTCTATATACACATATATATATTAAAATGTGTCATCTTACTATAAAAGACCATGCAAAAGTAATTTATGCTTATAGTAATGCTATTTATATAAAGGTAATAATGCATGATGCTGTTACAAAGAACAAATACATGAAAAATATTTTCTTTGCAAATACTATTACAGATTTATCTGTGATTTCAGAAAATCATGCCCATTGAGACTACAGGAGAATTAAGATCAGCATTTCCCTTTAATTTCCATTTTTTTGTGTTGTTTGTATCTATTTGACTTGACTATAAAGGCATGCCTCATTCTATTGCACTGGCTCCCTTGCATTTTGCAGATAATTGCTTTGTTTACTAATTGAAGGTTTGTGGCCACACCGCATTGAGCAAGTCTGTGGACACCATTTTTTCCAACAGCATTTGCTTATGTTGTGTCTGTGTGTCACATTTTGGAAATGCTCACAATTTCCAAATTTTTTAAACTTTTTAAAAATGTTTTATTTATTTTTTGAGAGAGAGAGAGAGACTGAGAGAGGCAGCGTGAGCAGGGGAGAGTCAGAGAGACAGGGAGACACAGAATCCGAAGACAGTCTCCAGGCTCTGAGCTGTCAGCACAGAGCTGAGATCATGACCTGAGCCAAAGTCAGACACTTAACTGACTGAGCCACCCAGGTGCCCCCAAGTTCCAAATATTTTAAAGTTTGTTGTTATTATTGTATTTGTTATGGTTATCTGTGATCAGTGATCTTTGATGTTATTATTGCAATTGTTCTGGGGTGCCATGAACTAAGCCCAGATAGATGGCAAACTTGAGAAGTGTTGTGTGTGATCTTACTTGCTCTACCCACCATCTCTCTTTCTCTCCCTATTGCCTGAGACACAACAGTATTAAAATTAGGCCAGTTAATAACCCTACAAAGGTCTCTAAGTGTCCAAGTGAAACAAAGAGTCATATGACATCAAAAACTACAAATGATAAGCTGTGAGAAAGATATGTCTAGGCCTCTTGCACCAGCTGGCCAAGTTGTGAATGCAAAGGAAAATTTCCTAAAGGAAATTAAGAGTACTACTCCAGTGAACCCATAAATGATAGGAAAGCAAAACAGCCTAATTGCTGATATAGGAGAAAGTTTAGTTGTCTGGATAGAAGGTCAAACCAGCCACAACATTTCCCTTAGCCAAAGCCTCATCCAGAGCAAGATCCTAACTCTCTTCAGTTACACGAAGGCTGAGAGAGGTAATGAACCTGCAAAAGAAAAGTTTAAAAGTGGCAGACGTTGGTTCATGAGAAGCCTTCTCTGTAACATAAGTGCAAGATGAAGAAGCAAGGGCTGATGCAGAAGCTACAGCAGGTTTTCCAGACCTGCTCAGATCATTAATAAAAATTGATACACTAAACAACAGATTTTCATCATTCTGGGAAAACAGTTTTGGAAGAAGATGCCTTCTAGGACTTTCATAGCTGGAGAGAAGTCAGTGCCTAGTTTCAGAGCAATAAAGGACCACTGACTCTCTTATTTGGGGCTAATGCAGGTGGTGATTTTAAGTTTAAACCAACACTCATTTACCATTCTGAAACTTCGAAGACCCCTTCAAATTAATGGTAATTCTATTTTGTGCATGTTCTCTAATTAGAAGAACAAAACCTGAATGATAGCCAGGTTTACTGAATATTTTAAGCCAATTATTGAGTCCTATTGCTCAGGAAAAAAAAAAAATCCTTTCAAACTCTTAGTGTTCATCTGATCACCTGATCATCAGTGCCCCTGATCACCCAAGAGCTCTGTTGGAGATGTACAACGAGATTAGTATCATCCTCAAATCTGCTAACACAATGTCCATTCTACAGTCCAGGGATTAAGTAATTGTGACTTTCAAGTCTTAGTATTTAAGAAGTACATCATTTTGTTAGGTTATAGCTGGCATAGATAGTGATTTCTTGGATGCATCTGCACAAAGTAAATTGAAAACCTTCTGGAAATGATTCACCATTCTATATCCCATTAAGAAAATCTATGATTCATAGGAAGAGGTCAAAATATCAACATTAACGAGAATTTGGAAGAAGTTGATTTCAACCCTTATGCGTTTCTTTGAGGGGTTCAAGACTTCAGTGGATGTGGTAGAAAGAGCTAGAGACTAGAATTAGAAGATGTGTCTGAGTTGCTGCAAGCTCATGATAAATCTGAAATGGATAAAGAGATGCTACTTATGAACGAGTAAAGAAATTGGTTTCCTGAGATGGAATCTTCTTCTGGTAAAGATGCTCTGAACATTGTTGAATGACAACAAAAGATTTAGAATACTTCATAAACTTAGCACAGTGGCAGTGGCGCAGTTTGAGAGCATAGACTCCAATTTTGATAGAGGTTCCACTGTTGGTAAATGCTATCAAACAATATTACACGCTGCAAAGAAATCGTTCATGAAAGGAAGAGTTGAGCAATGTGTCAAACTTCATTGTTGTCTTATTTGAAGAAACTGTCACAACAACCCTTCAACAACCACCACCCTGATCAGTCAGCGGCCATCAATATGGGGACAAGACTCTCATCAGCAGAAAGATTACAGCTGGATAAAAACACAGATGGTAGTAATAGTTAGCAATAAAGTATTTTTTAATCAAGGTATGTACTTTTTAGACATATGCTATTGCACACTTAATAAATTATACTCAAGTGTAAAGATAACTCTTGAATGCACTAAGAAACCCCCCAAAAAAATCCATTTGACTCCCTTTATTGCCATATTTGCTTTGTTGCAATATTTACCTTATCATGGTGATCTGGAACCAAATTCCCAATCTAGATATGCCTGCATTGAATGAAATACTTTGATTTTTCTTTCCTCCTGACTCTTTCTCCCCTAAGTGTCCTATACACAGCAAAAATCATACCTTCCTACTACAGAAATTTCTTAAAAATAATTCTAATTTACTTCTAAATAAATGGAAATAAGAAATAAGAAATTTTTCTACTGCTCCTCCACTAGAAAAATGAAGCAACATTTATATTTGGTAGAACTTACGTGTTTTTGTCATAATTCAAAACTTTTTTATTTACATAATAGAGTAAAATAATTTTAAACTAGAATTATCTTGGAGATTTTAAATGTTTTGCTGAAAATCTACAAGTCAGTATGTATGCATTCTAAAAACTTTAGTGAAAGGTATCTGGCAATAAATAATAAGTAAGTAAGCAAACAAATATATTTAACTTTTAAAAACTGTCTTTTTAAGAGAAGGTGCCTAAAAATACTTGACAATAAAGTATGTATAGATTACTTAAACTCATTTTTCTTAGCAGAAATAAATTTAACCAAAGCATCAGTGATTTTGAAATTCACAAGGATCTCTAACAAAGCCATTTGTTCTACTTCAAATGCTCAGTCAAAAATGAGATTTTATCTTTGTGTTATAAGTGAGGCCACAAAAGCCAGATAGATTATGAAAAGGTAACTCATAGTTTCTGGAGGGCAGTGGCCTGGAAGATGAGGGGGAAAGTTCTGTGTTCCTTATTTCTCAACTTTATACCTGATATAAAATATTTCACTCTATTTTCTCTAGATTAGTTTAAATTAACTTTAAATTATGCTTGAACCACTATAAACAAACTAGAGTAGTGCCTTCTTTTAGTAGAAGTTGACTATCTCCCTGTTAAATTGGAATTTATAACTGCAATATAAATTAGAAAACTTGTTGTGTTTATGTATTTAACTGGTATTGTATAGATTGTGTTTCAGAGCATATTTTAGGCACAACTTCAATTTTGTGTTTTGTCAGAATAATTTAAGACTGATCATAGAATGCTGTTTCTTACATTCTAGACCCCAAAAAACATTTTCATAACTTGTCTACTTTGGAGAACAGTAATACTTGACATTTTTTACTTCTTAAGTCAACATAAATAAACATTAAAATTGATTTTTTAGTTTATCCCTCACAGAAATTTAATTCTTGTCAATAAGAGCTGGGCACATGTAGAGGTTAAATGAAACCATGTCTAACCTGAGGAAATTTGTTTGACAAAAAAATATTTTGGGGCCTCCTGGGTGGCTCAATTGGTTAAGCATCCAACTCTTGATTTCTGCTCAGGTTATGATCTTATGGTTTCAAGATCAAGCCCCTCGTCAAACTCTGTAGTCTGATGTAGTGGAGACTACTTGGGTTCTCTCTCTCTTCACTCTCTCTGTCCTTCCCCTACTCCTGCTCTCTCTGTATCTCTCTCACAATAAATAAAGTTTTTCCTTCACCTTTAAATTGTACCATAATGTGAGGTTTATTTTCACTGTAAGACCTATTTTATATCTACCTCTTGTATTCAAATTTGTCTGGATAAGGAATTTAATTTAGTAATTCCAAGGGGAAGAAAAAGGTTTACACAGTGCATGTAAAATTAAAACATATTACACTTTCTCCCAGCACTAAAATACTAGAATTAAGTCAAAACATAAGATTACTGAGTCCTCATAATGGTGGGTCTGCTGGAGTAACATTTTTAAAAAGGAATATTAAAAGTATTTACTTCTATATTCATACAATCTTTAAATAGCTACTGAGGAAATATAATTTTTTAGGCACTGAAGGTGGTATTATGTGGAAGTATAAGGAAGAAACCCATCATGTAGACAATCAAACCATGAAAGGATAAAATGAAGAATATGATTAGAAAAGAGATTTCTTATTACAGTACAATGAGCTAGTTTGGATAGAGAAAGGGTATCAGATTGAGTTGAAGACTAAGCAAATGCCATTGATACCGTAGTTTAAGGCAGAATAATAGGTGAAACTAATAATGCTTTCTTAATCACATAAATCAAGGTCTGAGTCTGTCATTTTTCAGCGTTGTAACTTCAGACAAATCTTTTGCTATTTCGGTACTTCTAAACCTTGATCTGTTCTGGTTAAGCTCTCTGCTAATTTCTCATGGATATTCCACAATCCACAAACCCAGAAAAGAGGAAGTCATTGTCAGTGCTTACACTGGGGAATTAATACAATTAAATTTCTAAAGTAGATAATATAACTTGGAAGTCATGCATAAAATGTCTTAGAATGAAGTAAGATTATAGTTAGAAGGAATGTACAACAGCCTAGGTAAAAAACGAAAATTCTCTACTCTGTTTTGGATACTTAGAAAAGCAGCACAAGGATATAGTAAAGTCAAAAACCCACCTTGATGCTATGGTATGTTAAGTTGGCTACTTCTGTACCACTGTCCTAAATCAAATAGCGGTCATGGTTTTGGATATTTAGTAATTCTCTATGAATCTAGACTCAGCACAACAGCAGGGCAATAGAGTTAAAAACAAGCTGTTCTAAAAGCTTGTATGTAGAGAGTCAGAGAAGATAACTATTGAAATAATTGTGTCAGTAGGAAATGTGACACAATGGAAGGCTGCCACTTTCCACTATAAAGTAATGATGAACACTACATCCCTCTCCTAGGAGTAGGTTTCTACAGACTTAGGTTCAGACCTGAAAGAAGATATTGGGTGGTGTCTACGTCATAGTGCAAGGGAACCCAATTGTGGTATGAATTGCCTTCATTTGCATAAAATTTCATATTCATTTCTGTTTCAAATCAATGCTATGATTGAAAGACAAGTGACTTTGTATTATTCATGACAAATACTTTATAGTGCAATATTTGTATGATGTTATACCTTGCTGCAAAAGAAATCATTAAAACAAATACATATTAAAATACTCTTTATATATTTTGGAATTGACAACTTGATTAACGTACATCCATCACGATGAATGGCAACATAAATGCCATGGCAGGAATTCTGTAATTATCATGCTCTTTCATAGAATAATTAGAATTAAAGGGAGAGTTGACAGCTTTCCTCTAGAGAAACTGTTAAGTATATGATACATCTTACCACAGTTTAAGTTTGATGCACGCTTGCTTCTATTTTAATAATGATGGATTTATACAACGTGGATCACAAAACAATGAAGAAAAGGAACTAAAAACCCAGGAATTAATATGGAGGGGAAATATGTTTTCACTTGTATCACCAAAGAATGTCTTAAAATTCTGATGGGCAATGAAATATTCAAAAAATAAATTTTATGTTATTAATGTTATGTAAAATCAATTTCATTTTTATTCCAAACTCAATTCAAAGGAAGAGACAGTAGGTTTATTTATGTTGATAATATAGTCATGGGTAGAAAGTAAAAATTAGTAAAACTAACATGATAATACCAGACTAAAATTATTAGAAATATTAGTAGTGGTAACTACTATTTGCAGCTCTTCTATTAAGTTTGAAGGCAATTAATACATAGGTAATCTAATATTTAATATAGATATCATTTATATTATTTCCTATAGAACTGCAGTTCTAAAAATTTAATCAAAAGCCATATATTTGGTTCATATATTTCTACTTTAAATATACACATTCTTTCCAAATAAACAAAGTGGATTCAATAAAACTTGAAACTCAAAATTAGGTATGGGGTCTGAATCATTATAATCTAAAGCCCTTTAATTCTAATCGGCATAGTACAGTCTAAAGAACATAAGAGCCGGCTAACTTAAAATAACCCAATTTTTTCATTTTGTATTTTCATAGAAAATTATGAAATATATTATTTGTGCTCCCCTCTCTCCAAATAATAAGATTTTAGGGGTCCTGGGAGGCTGAGTTGGTTAAACATCCAACTCATAATTTCTACTCAGGTCATGATCTCACAGTTCATGGGTTCAAGCACCACATCAGGCTCTGTGGCAGTGTGGAACTTACTTCGGATTCTCTTTCTCTCCCCCTTCTCTGCTTCTCCCTGCTCATGTGCTCTCTCTCTCTCTCTCTCAATCTCTCTCCAAATAAAAATAAATAAGTAAATTAATTAATTAATAATCATTTTTTTGAATAAAGATGAAAAATAATAAAATTTTAGATTGATATATGCCCACTATCCAAACCATTTGCTGATGTTTATCAAGAAATGTGGAAGAAATAGTTATGTCTAAAGTTAATAATGAAACATATTAAGTGGAGATAATAAAACTCTCAAAAATCAAAGGGTTATGCTTTTTTTTGAGGCAATTATGAATTGTGTGTTTATATCACTATGAATTCAAAGTACATTTTTGCTTCATAAATTCCTTAATTCAATTAAAATACTTTTTAATATGATTCTGTGCTCCATCAATATGCAAATTTTCCTATTAGCACGAAAATTTGTGTTCTTATTAGAACAAAATAAGTTTTTTCTTTACTATTAGCTTTTAGTAGGTTTACAATAATATTTACACAAATGTCAGATTTTTTCCATTAGTGTAATGGATTCCAAAAAGTTTTAATTTATTTGTGTTAATTGGAAGGAAAAAAAATAAAACCATTATTGAATTAATTGGCTTTCCTCACTGAAGTATAGGATAACTCTGATATAAAATTAGTCTAGTCTTAACTGTCTGTGAAGTATTTCTTGTGTTAAAAGAGGCTTGTGTATTTCTTGTGTAAAGAAGAACAATTGCCTATACCTAGATGTTTTATTGATAGGAGGACATTTGGATAAGTGACAAAATAAAAATTGATATATTTTATGTTAGCATATATTATATTGCCTTAATGTTCACAAAATCTCATTATATTGTGTTAAGGTTTTCACACGATGGGGTTGAACTGATGTACCACCAAACTAGATATGCCTTGTGTCACAGTAGTTCTAAAAATCACCTAATAACTTCCGTTTGGAGAAATTTCGTGTGCCAAGGATCACAATCAGGTTTATTCATGGAATTAGTAAGCAATATTTAGATTCGCAAATGAACCCTGGATCTTCATAAAAATATTTTGTATCATTATCATTATTGTTTTAAATCTAGCATAAAATTTATGTTTATCAAAACTATTATTGATTCTTAAAGTAACATCTAGATCCATGCAATATTTATTTTCCTTCAGTATTTCAATCCTGGGGTGATATAAATAAAACTTTTTAAAAAGCAGCATGTTGTTCTGTGTTCACATCTCCTCTCCTTTCTGTTGAGACTATACCTTGATCATAGTCTCACTAAACATTTCTTTTAGGATTAGTTTATGTGAATTTTCTATTTCACAGTCATGCAAAGGGTTTCATTTATTCTAATTTGCTTTTAATCTATTGGAATGCAACCCTATTCAATATTTCATAAGCATTTTCCTTTTGTTATAAATAACTTTTTCCATCTTTAAAAAATCTTCAACCTATTAAGAGTCAAACAATAAAATATACATCGGGTTGTTTTTTGCAAGCATATGTTGTCTTAACAAATATCAAACAACAGTTCACAATAAATGAGAGCCTACAGGGAATATTCACTGTTTCCCCAACAATAGCCATGATTTGCTCCTTTTTGAAAGGATCTTTTGTTTTTATTTGTTCTAGTATATATATCTAAATTAAATCTAGTTGCTTTGCATTTAGTAATTCTTTCCATTGGGTGTCTGAAAGTAGTTATAACCTGGTGTTTGAAACATGCTTCATTAGGGGTGCCTGGGTGGCTCAGTCGGTTAAGCCTCAACTTCGGCTCAGGTCAGATCTCACGTTCTTGGGTTCCAGCCCCACGTCAGGCTCTATGCTGACAGCTAACTCAGAGACTGGAGACTGCTTTCGGTTCTGTGTCTCCTTCTCTCTCTGCCCCTCCCCCTCTCATGCTCTGTCTCTCTCTGTATCAAAAAAAAAAAAATCAACATTAAAAAAACATGCTTCATTAAATTATTCCAACTGTTAAAGATTCCAGAAAATATCATAAATGATATGTGAATATTCTAAAGACTGTCACTGTAATTAGCCCTGCTGTGATCATGTTTCCTAGCAATGCATTTGATTACACACCATACATGTTACAAAGAAATCTCAAATCTTAGTCAAATTCTGCCTTGTAATGTTCTACTTTTTTATTTTTATCAGCTTCATTATTAACATTTTTTTAATGTTTATTTTTGAAAGACACACACACACACACACACACACACACACACACACACATGGGAGCATGAGTTGGGGAGGGGAGCATGAGTTGGGGAGGGGGCAGAGAGAGAGGGAGACACAGAATCCAAAGCAGCCTCCAGTCTCTGAGTTGTCAGCATAGAGCTGGACGCAGAGCTCAAACTTATGAACAGTGAGATCATGACTTGAACTGAAGTTGGATGCTTAACAGATTGAGTCACCCTAATTCTTAACATTTTAATAAAGGATTATGATAACTGCTTCTCAATCTTCATTTAAGCTAAAAGTCTGTGTTTTCACAAGTAAAAAAAAAATCAATGAAGGAGTCATGAATGTATACTTAGATGTTTTTTATGCTTGTACTTCAAAAATATGTAATATAAATCAGTTGTTTAACATAATACTGATCTTCATGTAATCTGCTTGACCTGAATAACAGTTACTTTTAAAACTTATGTATATTATACAATTTTACTAATAATTAAGCTATAATCTTGAGTCCTTCATTCTAAAGAGTAGTCATTTGTTTTATCACATTTTTATCCACCATGATTTGGTATTCAAGCATCAAATTTTGGAATTACTTCTATAAAAGACACAACATGGTATTCAAGCATTAACTTTTGAAATTCCTTCTACAAAAACCAGAAAATAATGAATGATAGTACTACAAGAATTACCATTATGATTGACGAACATTTAGACATACATTATATTTTAAGTACAACATGTCAATGATCTATACTGACATAATTTTGTTGAGTAACTATTGTGTAGTTTACTCTTTCCTTTTCTTTTTCTTGTAGTAATTGCTATTTTTTGTTCAGGTGCAAACTGTTCACTTTCATCATTTCTAGTTCTTAAAAATTAATCCAAACCACATTTTTAAATGTTTCTCTTCCTTTCTTTTCTCCTTTTTTTCCTCTGGGTTTCGACTTCATTATTTCTATATCTATCAAGAGTTTAGATTTCATTTATTCTCAACCATTTAAGTGTTTAAAAATGTAACAAATTGTATTTATCTTATTGTCTTAAAAGTAAAAGTCTGATTTAATGCTCCATGGTTTCAGAGATCCAGAGTCCTTCTATTCTAATGCTAAAACAAGTATGTCCTACATTTTGTGATCCAACTAAAAACAATGAGATGTAGGAGGAAGATTTAAAAACATGGATAAAGTAAAACCCAGCAGGAAGTTGACATTCTGCAGTTCCATTTCCATCTAGAAATTAATATCATGTCCACTTGTATCTAGAAGTCAGGCTTCAAAAACATGTTTTCTTTTAGCTGACATGTGACTGGTGGGGGGAAGGGGAATTTAAAAAAGAAGATAAAGATAGACAGGAAGGAAGGAAGGAGGGAAGGAAGGAAGGGAGGGAGGAAGGAAGGAAGGAAGGAAAAAACCTACAGTGAATAATTAATTTTTGCTGTGTTTGGATCCCCAGTTATTTAAGTTTGTTGTTTTAATTAGAACCATTGAGTGACATTTACTCAATATTTGCTTATATATCAGATTCTTCTTTTTGCACTTGAATCTTTTGCTTTAAACTGCTATATTTAATATTCCTTTGTTTTGAAATAGTATTTCTTTTCTGAGATAGAGCCTCTGAATTTGGAGCGGAACATATTTTAATTATCTGTTAAGTTACTTTTATAAGATTTAGAATTTTCTATATAATATAATGCATGAAACTATATGTATATTCATATATGTATGAATGTAAATAGATACATCTGTAACTTAGTTATGTATGTGTCATCCTTTTCAAGTATTTTAGGAGTTTGGGAATGAAAACTTAGCAATTATCACAAAATGAATGTGAAATACTCAGTATTATTTATCTCAAATATATTTCAAAATTATACCCCCACATGCACAAATCATGGATAATACAGAATCTCTATTGTTCTTTGGGATCATTAAAATTATATTTAAATATCAGCTAGGTTTTGCATTGTTTTGTTTTTTACAGTTTGTCTTCCTCATATCTAATTCTGCACTTCTCATTTCTAATTCTGTTTAGATTTGTAGTTTTGCATTTTTTGTTTATTAGATTGTCAAACCCTTATCTATTTTATTTAAAAAACAAACAAGCTGCTGTATTTACTTATTAAGTCTTATCAAATTGAGACTCATTTTATCACTGCTGTGTTGTCAGAGGAAAGAATATAAATCACACACATAAAACTTAGTATTGTTTATTTTGTGAGGTTATATGACACTGGATATAAGTCCATGAGAGGTAGGTGGCATAAGAGTCTCAGTAGATAGAAATGTGCCTCTTTTTAATCCTTATAGAAGGAAATTATAGATGTCTTACACATAAGGTATGACCTTTTGCAAGAATGCAAAGAACTGGAAGTTGTGGAAGGAGACAGAGTAATCCCTTGAAAATGTAAATGTTTTTAAGGTTATTTTGAATGTTTAGGTATATTTTCATATGACTACCCTTTTCTGAAGGGTGATGAAAAGGAAGCGATTGGATCTATAGACTACAGTTTTTTATTTTCATTAGGCAAAATGTAGAATATTTGGACGGACCTCAAAGATGTTTTTATGAAGGACTCTTTAAGATAGAGTCAGGGAGAAGAGATGGAGCATGGGAAAAGGAAACCAAGATTTACATGGGTATTCAGGGCACAAATAATAGGGATAACATTTTGATGGACATATGATAGGGAGATGAGTTATACTTTCCTTATATACAGAAAACAAAATAATCTGACAACTCAAGGAATTGTGGATCAGTAGTAAAGGGTCTAAGAGTGAACAATAAACACACAGAATCAAGCAAAATGCTTGAGTTGATATAAGAGCAAAGAGCTTCTCCAAGTAACACCTACATGCAAGATACATGCTGATCAGCCCATAGTGACTCTGTTCCCTGGTCGCTCAGTGCTGGTCCCAGATGCACCAAAGAATTGGAGACCTGAGACAAGAATGGGGAGATAAAGTTCATTGAGCAGATAAGTATGTTACATTTTCAAGAAAAAAAAGTGGGCCACTGCAGGAGCAAGAGTGGCAATGGCCCCAAGAAGCTCTAGCTTCTTTTTAAGCCTGCTTTGTGTACACCTAAGTTTGACTTGGATTGACATTTTTGATTGACAGCTGGTTGTTATAGAACAAAATGGCCTCTGTGCATGCGCCTACCCATGATGCCTTCTCTTGCAATTGTATTTATTTATGTATAGTACATTTATGAGTGTCTAATGAGCTTCGTTGTGAACTTAAAGGTACTTAAGGGCAAGTTGTGCCCTTTCTGTGCATTCTCAGATCTTTGAAATCCTCTTGTGGCTTTTGAGCCAGCTCTGTGGCTAGGCCCTTTCTATCTGTTAATTCCATAGAGGTAGCTCTGAAGGTGTGACTGTTAACCCTTGAATGTGGCCAGCACCTGCTTTGTCCCTCCTCTCACATGCCTAATTAACTGCCTAAAATTCTCTCCTCAAGTGATTTGACTCAAAATCATTGGGAAATGGTGAATGGCTTCTTCAAGCTGTTAGGAGGCATTGTGAAGGTTTTGTGAGTCCATCACTTGCTGACTGTCCCAGAGAGAAGGAGGTGGCTGGAGGTGCCCAACCAAAAGACTTCCAAAAGGGAAAGAGTTTTAAGTATCTATGGTTGATATCACTGATTGTGGAACAGTTGGAAATTGACTACCCTTAACCTGGAGGAGACAAAGAATAGCAACATATTGATTAATTTTGGTTTAAAGAATGACATTAAAAGAGGCCCTAGAATGAGGGGACTAACAGGAGTAATGGTGTCATTGTAAACAGTTATGGAAAGGTGGCCCAGGAGGACAGGTGTTCCCTTGGTATGGAGATGTTTAAGTAATCAAAGAAGGAAAGTAAAGGATGGGTAGGAGAAATGATCCCAAAATGAGGACAAAGAATTGAGTTGTAAAAAGGACAAGATGGTTAAGGCAAACTCTATTCCTTTTTTATGTTTTTTCTTTCTGAGAGAGAGAGTAGGGAAGGAACAGAGATAGAAGGAGACACAGAATCTGAAGTAGGCTCCAGGCTCTTAGCATCCAATGCAGTGCTCAACCCATTATCCATGAGATCATGACCTGAGCCAGTCAGAAGTTTAATTGACTGAGCCACCCAGATGCCCCTGGAAAGCTCTTTTCTTAATGGGATAACACAGAGAAATACAGAAGACTTATTTGCCATAGAATTTGTTTTAAGTTTATTTATTTATTTATTTTGAGAGAGAGAAAGAGAGAACATGCTTGGGGGAGGGGCAGAGAGAGAATCCTAAGCAGGCTCTGTGCTGTCAGTATGAGCCCAATGCTTGGCTTAAACCCATGAACCACAAAATTATGGCCTGAACCAAAAATCAAGATCCAGTTGCTTAACTGAATAAGCCACTCAGGCCCCCACAAAGAATTTTTTTGAGTAAGAACTTCAAGTCTTTGAGGAGTTCACAGGTGTAGGCATCTGTGGAGTCTGCTGGGGCTTGATTCCAGAGTTTCATTCTGGAATGATGGATGCAGCTAGCAATTCCTAGTACCTTGATGGCTACTGGGGAAGACAAAAGAACTGTCCTTTCTAGTAGGTTCTAGGTAAGACTTAGGACAGCCATTTTCCCAGACTTTGATTAGAACTTGATCATCAGGTTCAAATAAAGAAGGTGCCAGGTTCAAATAAGATATTTTGTAGTGCAAACTGTTAGGATGCATTCTTTTAAAGCTTGCTAAAATTCAGATAGAGGGATAATACAAGTTTGTATTCCTAGGGTCTCTGGATCTACCAAGTGGTCTGAAGCTAGGAAGAGTTGCTCACATAGGGCCTCAAAAGGACTTCAACCTAGGGCCTCCTTGGGAGCCATATGTCTACAGAAGAGCAAGCGGCTCGGCTTCTTTCTAGTTTAGTGATATTTATTGTGTGAGGTTTTTAATAATACTTTTTATGTATTGGGTGGCACTTTTTACCTTTCCACCTGTGGCCTTTAAGTACAATAAAGGTGGTATTTGATACCCAGTGCTTTGGAGACAGATTGAACTCTGGTGGCCACAAAGGAGTATCCATTGTCACTTTGAAGTGATTTTGGGAGGCCAAATCAGGGGATGATTTCATGTAGAAGTTTGTGGAATACTTCCATTGCCCTTTCAGTCCGTGTGGGGTGTGCCTCCATCCATCCTATGAAGGTCCCAAAAGCATGAGGAGGTATTTGCATCCTCTGCAGTGTGGCACGTGAGTAAAATCCATCTGCCAGGCTTCCCTAGAGTAGGATTCATGCCTCTGTATTGGTTGGATTAATTGAGGCCGACAGATGCCCTAGGGGTTGGTGGGGTTGGTAGGAGGTTATTTGTTGAATCACCTGGGACAGTCCTTTCCTTTGGACTGATCTGGAAATGAGAGTTTGTAAGGCATCTCCTCAAGGGTAGCACTCTGGGTGTGGCCAGCACCTGCTTGATCCCTCCCCACTGCTGCCTAACTAACTGCCTAACAGCCCTAGGTGAGTCATGTAGGTATGAGGTATGTGGTAGTTTATGAGGTAGTAGCAGAAAAAAAAAGAAAAGAAAGAAAAGAAAAGAAAGGAAAAGAAAAGAAAAGTTAAGACTTATTTGCCACTTTTCTCCTGGAGAGTTGGAGTCTTTGTCAACTCCTCTTGACGTAGGCTTCTGGCTGTTTTAATTAATACAGTGTAGCTGGAGCAATAATGCTACAACATCCAAAAATGATCACAAAAGGCCCTCCCGCTTCATCTTGGTCATCTGGCAAACTTACACTTTTAGAATGGCCCCTCTGTGGGGCACCTGGGGGACTCAGTCGGTTAAGCATCCAACTTCAGCTCAGGTCATGATCTCATGGTTTCTGAGTTCAAGACCCACATCAGGTTCTGTGCTGACAGCTCAGAGCCTGGAGCCTGTTTCAGATTCTGTGTCTCCTTCCCTGCCCCTCCCCCACTCATGTTCTCTTTCTCTTTCTATCTCTCAAAAATAAATAAACATTAAAGAAAACTTTAAAAAAAATGGTCCTTCTGAATGAGCCTTTTCAGATGTTCTCTTTCTGGCCCCCATTTCAGGCTGTAAAATGCCAAGCCACAGAAAAAAGCCACATATAGGTACTCAGATCAGTAGTCCCAGATATGCTCAGGCGAAGAGTAATCCCAGCCCCGTCATCAGACATATTGACGAAGAAAACGTTCAGTTAATTCCAGCCCGCATCATTTGTGCCAGTCAGGTATAGGAGTCTTCTCAGATGAGGACCCAGTCTTTGTGGACCAGGGACAAGCTGTCCTTACTGTGTCCTCTCTAAATTCCAATGCAGAGAAACTGTGACCATAATCACACCGTGCTTCATACCTTAAATCAGGGTCATTTGTTAGGTAACAAAAGGTAATCAGGAAAAAAATCACAAGTACATATGTGGTTGATTGGAAGGGATGTTTTGCAATGAGCTGCGAACAGAAAGTACATATGAGGCAAGAACAGGAAAGCTGCATTATTCATATGCATATTTATTTACCCTTTTCTATGTAGTTTGGAATTTTGTGACAGATATGTATTTACATCTATCCATACATAAACATGCAGTGAATACCACCTCTATGCACATTTAGGCTAAAAAACAAATGTATGACCTAGCAATATATCCCAAATGTTGCCACACATACATTTTGGATGAGATTAGAATCCAAGTGAATATTTCTGTTTAGAGAAAATATGTTGTGGTAAAAGTGTGTTTCAACAAACAAATTGGTAGATACTTTGTGCAGAAAATTAGATGTGATATATTGACATTTTGGTATTGTTTAAATAATTTTGATTTTATTAGTTATACAATATTCAAAGAGTTCAAATATTTAATTTTATTGCTTTTGTTCTCATAATTTGTTAAAGTATAAATGGCAAAAGGAATTATATATGCATTACATTTAATATTTATATACATATTATATATTATACATTATAAAATTAAAATATTATATATATGGAATGCTTCAGGTTCACCAATGTATTAAATTTCAAAAATTGCAAATACCCTATTACCACTACCAAGATGGAGATCACTTCTGTAATCCAGAAAAAAGTTCCTTCACTTTTCTTTTTATCTAAACTTTCCTGCCATTTACTGATTTTAGTCAGCATAAATCAGTTTACTTGGTCATTTATTTTATATAAAAGGAATCCTAGGTGTAGTAGACCACCTCTAACATGACTAATAATTCCCACTTCCTGATATTCATGCCCTGATGTATTTCCCCCCCCCCCTTTTCATAGTCTGGACTTAGTAATTTGTTTCTAGTGACAGGAATATGTCAAAGAAGGTTATTTCTAACATTAGGTTATAAAGAGAATGTGTCTTCTATATTGGGATCTCTTGCCACCTCCCTAGAAAGTCAACCTCTGCAGAGCTCCACAGAGCAAAGAACTGAGGAGAGACTCATAGTCCAATACTAAGGTAGAAAGCCACCCCCCCCCCCAACATCCACAGGAGTGAGTTTGAAAACAGACCCTGCCCCTACTGAGCCTTTAGATACCAGATCCCCAGTCAATACTGACTGCAAAGCGAGAAACATTAAGTCAGAGGTACCCAGGTAAGTTTGGCTCAGATTCTTGACCCACAGGAACTGTGAAATAATATTGTCTTAAGCCACTAAGTCTTCCTGTAACTTGATAAAGAACAATAGATAACTAATACATGTATGATGCATGTTTTTGTCTTTCTTTTGTTCAGCATGTTTTCAAGATAACGTGTATTTGAAATTCATCCATGTATCAGTAGTTGACATTTTGCTATACCTAAGTAGAATTACATTTTATGAAAATACTAGAATTATTATCATCCCCAGTTGTTGGAATTATAATCGTTTCCTTTTTTGGTCTACTATGAATAAGACTGAGTAATTTCCTATAGACCTAAGTTTTCATTTCTCCACGAAAATTGTTCCTTTGTCAGAACATATAAGTACGTTTCCTTTTTAAACTAAAAGTTTTACCATTTCACACCCCATTAGCAATATATAAGAAGTTAACTTGTTTTATGTCCTCCCCAACATTTTGCATTATAAGTTTATTTTATAGTAGTTGTTCTAACGGTATAAAAGCATAATCCATTGTGGTTCAGTTTGCATGTTCTTGATAAGTACTGATGCTCATTATTTTTCGTGTGCTTATTCAACATTTGTATATGTAAAATCTGCTTGAGTTTTGCACTGTTTACCAATTTATTTTTTATTTTTTTATTTATTAAATTCAGTGACTGTCTTCTAAATACTGACTTCCAAAAGTTCTTTATATTTCTGAAATATGTGGCTTTTTTTTTCAGATAAATCTACAATGAATATTTTCTCCCAGTGGGTAGCTTATACATTTGCTTTTCTCATGGTGTCTTTTGATGAGCAAATTATTTATGCTTATTCATATATTTGCCTTTTACTTTAATCTTTATTTCTTCCTACACATTTGGACTTCCATCTGGTGTCATTAAACTTCAGAATAGAGAAATTGTCATCATTAATTGTTGCACAGTTATCCTGAGACAAATTAAATTAGATTTTTAAAATTGGTTTTAATGTATTTATTTTGCTTCATTTTGAAAATGATGTTCTAACATAAAGATAAAGAATTCTAGGTTTACTTGTGTATTGTTGGTGGGAATGCAAACTGGCATAGCCACTGTGAAAAAAAATGGAGTTTCTTCAAAATGTAAAAAATAGAACTACCTTATGATCCAGCAATCACACTACTGGATATTTACCCAAAGAACATAAGAACACTAATCCAAAGGGATACATGCACCCCTATGTTTCTAGCAACATTATTTATGTAATTAAAAAAGTATAAAATATATGGAAGCAGCCCAAGTGTCATCAATTGACAAATGGTTGAAGATGTGATATGTACATTCATATACGTGTATGTATATGTGCGTGTGTATATAATGGAATATTATCCAGCCATAAAAAGGAACAAAGTCTTGCTGTTGGCAATGACATGTGTGCAGCTAGAGTGTACTCTGCTAAGGGAAATAAGTCAGTCAGAGAAATTCAAATACCATATGCTTTCACTCATATGTGGACTTTAAGAAACAAAACAAATGAGCAAAGAGAAAGAAAGAGAGAAGCCCAGAAACAGACTCTTAGCTCTAGAGGACAAACTGATGGTTACCAGAGGGAAGGTGGGTGGGAGAATGGGCTAAGTGACTGATGGAGATTAAGGAAAACACGCATCGTGATGGGCATAGACAATGTATGGAATTATTGAAACACTATATTGTATACCTGAAACTAATATAACACTGTATGTCAACTAACTGGAATTAAAAAAAAAGAGAGAGAGAAAGAATTCTGTTTCGCACCGATCACTTTAAAGATGTAATTACACTGTCTTCTTTCTCCAATTTTTTTTTCTGGTGAGAATTTAGGCATCACTTTTGTTTACTTATTTATTTGCAATATGTCCTTCCCCAATAGCTCCAGCATTTCCTGTGATTTCTTCTTTGTAGTTGGTGTACAAATCTTTGACTGTGACACACCTACTTTGATTTTCTTTGTATTTATCCTGCTTTGGGCAGACTGAGCTTGCTGGATTTTTGAGTTGAATCACTATTACACTTTGGGGAAATTCTTGGCCTCTGTTTTCTTAAATATTTTTTGAGTCCAATTTCTTTCTGCTCCCTTGGGACTCAAATTAAATGTATGCTAGAACATTTGATGTTTTCCACAGTCGTGGATATTCTCTTTAATTTTATTGTTTTTACTTTTCATCTTTGACATAATTTATGGATTGGCTTCAAGTAGACTGAGTCGTTTTTCTTTTCTATTGTGTCTAATTCATTCTGAATTTCAATAATGGTTTTTTAACATTACTATACTTGTTAATTCTAGCATTTTCATTTGCTTCTTTTAACAGTCTCCATTTCTGCATTGAAAATTGCCATCTGTTTAAGTACATGTCAACTTTTTCCAAACTTTTTATCTAATATTTTTCAAACTTATTTTTTCTGATTATTTCAAAATATTCTTTTGAAACTCTCTCTCTTGATTATGGACATATGTTCCTGCTATTTTGGAATTTCACAATGTTAATTGTATGTAGATTACTCTCTTTAAAAAAACAAACAGTGGAGGTTGTTACAAAGGATGTGATTTCCAGAATATACCCTATATGCTATGAGCCTGCTAGATTATATGAATGATATCTAGTAAGTAGCTTAGCTGCATTTGGCTTTTTTTTACAGTTTTGTTAGATTTACTTCACCACTATCTTCAAATATTTTGAAAGCATGATCGGTACCCGCCCTTTCTTAGGAATGGAATCCGAGTATCTTACTCCGATTTATAGCTCTGCTACAATTTGTCTCTACTGTGGGAGATTGTTTTTGCTTTTCAACCTACTGCTAGATTTTTGGGTGTGGGTGTTTTCTATGCTCTCTGCTCCTACTCAATTTGTAACAGTCTCAAATGTCCTCTCTTCACGACACTCGCCTGTTCGCGACCTTCATCAGGTTGATGCATGGCACTCCGTGACAGCCATTCTTGCTCTGAGAGTGTTTCTGTTTCTCAGCTTTCCTGCCTTGTCCTGAGACTTGGGCTGTTCCTTATAGGCTGGAGTGCTTTATGCACCTTTATGGAGAACTGCATCAGCTTTGATTCCTGGTCCCCCACCTACTGGCGTTCTCTTCATATTGACTCGGTGAAGACGGTCAGGGGAAGTGTTGCCAAATGGGAAGATACTCACTCCATGACTGGGAATCCTCAGAATTCTAATTCATCATGCTGGCCTGCGTGCCACACATAACCCTTAAAAGACTGCGCTTTTTTCTCTCTTTTTTTTTTTTTTCTTTTCCCAGGTGTATTCATTCCTCATTAGAATAAAAGTTTTCTGGAATAAGTAGATAAGGGAAATCTTATGTCCTATAAAGGGCAATTCTTTTCTAGAATTTATTTTATTTATATTTTAATTTTTTTAGAGAGAGACAGAGACAGAGACAGACAGAGAGAGGGAGACATAGAATCCAAAGCAGGCTCCAGGCCCCAGGCTGTCGTCACAGAGCCTGACGTGGGGCTCCAACTCACAGACTGTGATAGGACCTGAGCCGAAGTGGGCTGCTTAACCAAGTGAGCCACCCAGGCGCCCCGAATTGATTTTATTTAGAATTTTTAAGTGCTTAGTGTTCTAAGGGAAGGGAAACCTATGACTTTATGTGGCCTGATAATTTTGTTATAGTAGGAGTGATGGTCACTTATCACTTACTACATTCTAACCATACCAAAAATATTTTAATAAACATTTAACTTTATTTACAAAGAAAGATGTCCAGTATAATAATTTTATTTTGTATTCTGGTTCTTTTTACATGTGATGCTGTCATATGAGAAAAGTTTAATTTTAGACAAGTCACTTCTTTATTTTTTTAATGTTTTTATTTATTTTTGAGAGAGAGAGAGAGACAGACGGTGTGAGCAGGGGAGGGTCAGAGAGAGAAGGAGTCACAGGATCTGAGGACAGGCTCCAGGCTCTGAGCTAGCTGTCAGCACAGAGCCTGATGCGGGGCTCGAACCACGAACCGTGAGATCATGACCTGAGTCGAAGTCTGACATTTAACCAACTGAGCCACCCAGGCGCCGCTAGACAAGTCACTTCTTAAAATGTTTAATGACTTTAGTACTTTCAGAACAATAAATATATAATTTAAGTTCTCAATTTATGTAGTCAGTTGAGAACTTGAGAAGTGTTTCATTCTAATAGTTTCTTCCATGAGATTTAACCTTTATATAAATCAAGAACTTATATATAAATTCTATTTGTAGAAATATGAAAATGCTAAGTCGATTAATCATTATATTTATAAGGAGCTATCTGCAAGGGAAAAATAACGTGAGAAAAAAGTGAACTGTTGGTAAAGAAGTCAAATACAAAACCTGGTAGCGTATTATGGGTTTTTTGTTTGTTTGTTTTTGCTATTTTACTTCAAGCATTTATATTTTTATCAACTGGGTAAAATGAGCAAAAAGGACTAATGTAGTTTTCCATCTTATCTCCAGTTCTTATTTCTGCACATTCATATTTTTTTTTTTATGTGAGAAATTCTGTGTGTACCAGTGAAGTATATGTGTTTGTTCTACGGTCTTTTTAAAGTATGAAATTGTTGGGAAGTTTGTGAGGACAAATATTGTCTTTTAAGTTATTTTCTTTTATATTGAATACTTTTCTATCTTTAGTACACATGGAATTAAAAAGCTCTGAAGGGAGGGGTGCTTGGGTGGCTCAGTTGGTTAAGTGTTGGACTCTTGGTTTTGGCTTGGGTCACGATCTCACAGATTTGTGAGCTCAAGCTGTGTTTCGAACTCTGGGCTGGAATCTGTCTCTCTCAAAATACATAAATAAACTTCAAAACATTTTTAAAAGCTCTGAGGGGAAAAATAAGTGTGTATGTTTTTATTATATTATTTATTATTAATTTATTAAATTTCAAATTCTCAGTTAACACCTATACACCCTTCAAACTGATGCATCAAATGTTAGGATCTTGCCACACCTGTCCCTCCTCTATCTTTCCTTTTGCCAAATCACTGCAGATGTGAGGAACTGCCACCCTGGAGGCCTTCACCATGGATGCCTCACCATGATGGATAGGCCATCAGGTCTATATAATCATAATAAAGTTATTATAAATTACCTACAAAGGTCAAGTGATATAATAATATAACCAAACAAGTATACACTCCCAATTTTCCTTGGCTGGCTCCACAATTCCCTTTTTATCTTCTAAGTTTCAGTCCAAGTTCATGCACTGCATGTTTCTGTGGAGTCTCTTTTATCTAGCCCAACCTACGTCATTTCCATCTCTCCTCTTTATCCTTCATGACAGCGAACTTTTGAAAAGCACACACCAGTGATGTCAAAACTTGCCCTGCATTGTGAATTGATCTATTTTTTTTACTAGATTCTGTCAATAATTTCTTTTTTTAATTTTTTTTTTTACTTTTTATTTATTTTTGAAGGAGAGAGAGTGTAAGTGGGAGAGGGGCAGAAAGCAAGAGAGAGACCCAGAAACGAAAGCAGGGTCCAGGCTCTGAGCTGTCAGCTTAAAGCCCCACACGGGTCTGGAACCCACAAACTGAGATCATGACCTGAGCTGAGGTTGGACACTCAACTGACAGAGCCACTCAGGCACCCCGATTCTGTCAATAATTTCTAAAAAGAACTTTAAGTAGATGATGCTGTTTAACTCCTGTTATACAACATGTATACCAGGCTGTCCCACATTTGTGATGGAAAATTAAATGTTTAGTTAGGAAGGAAACTGACAGATTTCATTATTATTAGGGTATATTTTCAATTTGTAATTAAGAAGCAAACTATAGGATTATTACTTAAGACCCTGTAAGTAGTCTGTTCTTTAACAAACATTCATTCACACAATGATTTCTAGTATCTCTTGACCGAATCTTTAAAAAATGATGATTTTTAAAGACTATCAATTATAACTTTGTAAACTGACATATCACTATAAAAAAGAACCTTTATTCACTTTTGGTTCTCCCTTTATCCTTATGGATTCAAGTAACGTTTTTAGTTAATTCAGTTTGTTATAATCCATTACTGGCTGGATTCTTCCTTATAGTCAAATTGTCCTCAACATGATCATTGTTCAGCTACTTCATCCCTTTTCATCTTAGTCTTATATCTTATTGGTTTTGATCAGTTGTTGAAATATGAAACACATAAAGAAAAATGCATTAGCAATTTTACTCTTTGATACATTTTCACAAAGGGGGTAAATATTTTTATCTGTTGATCAAATTAAGGAAAGGACCTTTATAAAAATCTAAACAATTCTCCTGATATTTTCTCCCAATTACAGTGCTCCAGACAGACTCTGTCCTGACTTCTAAGCTTTCCAGGACGGTCAGGAAAACCCATTGCACCTCACAGTCTTGGTTGTCATTATTCTCACCAGAGCAGGCAAGTACGGGGCTCTTTAATCAAGACTCATGCTTCAGAATTAATTATTCATAATGCTATTACTGTATGTCACTAATTGCTATTATCCCCCCTTCTCATTGGCTGTTAATGGATATCAAGTCCAAGGATTACATGTAAATGAATTCCTGAATCTCATTTTTAAGGGTCTGTTTTCTGGGACCACTCTTTGAACTCGGCAGGTCCCATCAGAAAAGCAAAATCTAAGTTAAGTATGTCAAACTGGAGAGATTAATATGTAAATTTAATATGAGTTATTAGAGAAATGAAATGTGAAACAGGCACATGAGGAAACACTGAAATAGTAACTTCAGGAAGAAGTTACTGCTTGAAGTGACAAAGGAGAAAGATTTGATTATTACTCTCTAGAAGCTTGAAGAATGACTAATTTTATGTGTCAACTTTACTGGGCCATGGCATGCCCAGATGTTTAGTTCAGTATTTTTCTGAATGTTTTTGTGAGGATGTTTTTGAACTGGTTTAACATTTACATTGATAAGCTGAGTACAGCAGATTGTAGGCGGCCTCATAGAATTAATTTAACATCTGAATAGAACAAAAAGGCTGAATGAGAGGGAACTCCTGTCTGACTGCCTTGAGCTGAAACATCAATTTTTCCTGGGTTTCTAGCCTCCAGCCTTTTGGACTGGAACCACCATTGGCTCATACTGGAAAGCCTCAGTTCTTTGGACTTACATTGGAAATACTATATAGGTTTTCCTGGGTCTCCACCTTACTGAATGCAGATCTGGGACCTGTCAGTCTTTGTAATCACACACAGACACACACACATACACAATGATGCTATTTCTGGATATGCTAGGAAAGAAACGACCACTATCTAGGTAAAGAGCATTTCCATGTTACGTCCATTAGGAAAGCAAAGAAAAAAATAAATGAAGCAAGTCCTTTTTACTTCCTCCTGCTGTCCAATTTCCCTTCAGTGCCACCTTCCTGGTACTAGTATCTAACAAAAGAGTCAGCAGATAAAACGAAAAAATATCATGTGCAGAGATCCAACACTAATATCAAAGAGTAGGTTAATAACCCTGATTTCTGAATTATAGGTTAGGTTTGTCAAAATTTGAACTTTATATAAACAAAGCCGTTTAGAACAAATAGTGTGTACTATTTTGCATACTACCTGTGTGTCATTTATAAATAACTTTACCTTATTAATGTTGGCAGATATCTATATTTTCATTAACAATATTTGCATTTAGTGCTTTTATGGTAAACTGACTTGCCTTTAATTTGCTATATGTAAATTCTAAAATGGTCTTCAAAGGGCACCTGGGTGGCTCAGTAGGTTAAGCATCTGGCTTCGGCTGAGGTCATCATCTCATGGTTCATGAGTTCAAACCCAGCATTGGGCTCTGTACTTACAGCTCAGAGCCTGAAGCCTGCTGCAGATTCTATGTCTCCCTCTCTCTATGACCCTCCCCTCCTTGCACTCTGTCTGTCTCTCTCTCTCTCTCTCTCATAGATAAATAAACATTAAAAAAAATTAAACAGTCTTCAAAAGTCCAATTTATGATGCCTAATTTTATTCTGTATTAAAAAGTTTCAGGGACACATGGCCCAAGGGTGAAACTGTAGGTCTTTTTGTGACTGCAGCAGCTTGAAAGCAGAGTATGAACTGTGGTGGCCAAATTGATGGCAGGACAGGCCTTTAAAAAGTTTCTTCCCCTCCTTGACCGAGTTTTAGTGGAAAAGAGTGAAGCTTAACAGTAACTGAAAGAGGCATCATGCTTCCAGAAAAGTCTTAAGGGAAACTCTTACAAGGAACAGCAGTTAGCTGTTGGATGGTGCTCCAAAAGAAGGGTGGAGAGCTTCGACCAGTTAACGTGAAAGTTGCAGATAAATTCTTCTCCCGGAATGTGGAGACACCAAAGTAGTTCTAGATGACAAGGATCATTTCTTATGCAGAGATGGTGACATTCTCGGAAAGCATGTTGGACTGAAGTAAATCATTACTGAAACGGCATCATGTGAAAGCTGCCCATTCCACTGAAATTGTGAAATCATTCATCATGTAAATAATTCCCATGTCTCTCTTTTATAATAAACTAATGGTATCTTCCCCCCAACAAATCAATAAGAATGTTCAAATTTTGTTTCCTGAGATATTGTTGTCCTTTTTTAAAATGAAAAGATTTTTTTTGAGAACCTATAGTAGTCACTTCAAGATAAGATTAGATTAAAAAGACTCAGATTTTAACATTTCAGATTGTGCACTATGCTGTTAAAATCATAACTATTTGAAATAAATTTTAAATTAATCGAAAAATATTTCATTTGTCAATTTCAAAAAGTTTTGATGGATAAAATGGAAAAGTATTTAAAAAACATTTAAACACTTGTAAGTATCATTCAGGAAAGAAGCTATAGTGAAATTACTTCTAGATTAACTGCTTAAGAGGTTTATTATTCAAGATTCCTTTATATATAATTATACATGAAAAGATAATACAATTTAGTAATTTTACATTGTAATTTATTTATTATTTAGTAATCTCTATACCCAGCATGGGGCTTGAACCCATGACCCCCAAATCAAGGGTCACATGCTCTTCTGATTGAGCAGAACAGGCACCTCTTATACTGTTATTTTAAACAATGGGTTATTGAAAAGTAAATTACTTAATTTCAAGGCAAATTTGCATATCTGATGTTCATTATATGGTCACTCGGCATGTTTCTGATACAAAGTAAGTATAGTTTAATTTTCAGAACCAACCAAGTAACATTAACTTACATATTTTAAACACAATTTACATATATTTATAGAATTATACAAAATAAACTGTAAATACATACTGTCCAAAAATATTGAGTTATTCAGAGGTTTTATTTAGAAAATAGATTTAAAACTCAAATGGCGAGTTTACCGTTATAAGATAGCAAGTATCAGGCAGGCACCTGGGTTAGGTCAGTGGCTTAGGCTCAGCTCAGGATCTCACTCCAAGTCCAGCTCAGTGCTGACAGCTCAGAGCCCGGAGCCTGCTTTGGATTCCATGGCTCCCTCTCTCTTTGCCCCTTCCCCGCTCATGCTCTGTCTCTCTCTCTGTCTCTCAAAACAGAATAAAAATTAAAAAAAAAAAAAAGAGAGAGAGCAAGTGTCTTACATTTTCTTTCTTTCCTTTTTTTTAATGTTTTATTTATTTTTGGTACAGAGAGAGACAGAGCATGAGAGGGGGAGGGGCAGAGAGAGAAGGAGACACAGAACCGGAAGCAGGCTCCAGGCTCTGAGCTAACTGTCAGCACAGAGCCTGATGCAGGGCTCGAACCCACGGACGTGAGATCTGACCTGAGCTGAAGTCGGAGGCTCAACCGACTGAGCCACCCAGGCGCCCCACATTTTCTTTCTTTTTAAGTAGGCTCCATGCCCAATGTGAGGCTTAAACGTAAGGACTTTGAGATCAAGAGTCATATGCGGCACCAGTTGAGCCAGTCAGATGGCAAGTATCTTTTTTCAACATTTCCATATTTTCCCAACATCCACAATCAGGATATTATCTAATAATTTATTAATATGAACAGTGTGCAATTCATGTTTTTAAAGCCATAAACTGATTTTTCTGACTATATTATCCATTCTCTATTCAATTTCACACTGCTTACTAGAGCTAAAAATTTTTTCACTGGAGAGCAGTTTGGTAATATCATTGGCTAGATTGAAAACTTTTTTGTTATTCTATATTGCCAATAGAATGATGGTTAAACTAAAAATCCAGGAAATTTTATAATAAAAAATTAAAAATAAAAACTAACTATAAAATGTTGATTGCTTATTACATATAAGAAATTTGAAAGCTATTGTTAGAGTTATTATGCAGTTTATTTAGTAGATAAGATTATTATCCCTGTAATATAAATGAGAATGGAGAGAATTTAAAAAGTTTAATGATTTCCCAGAGACACAGAAGTGTGCACAGAAATGCATCCATGCTTTCCAAATCCAGAGCCCAAACTTATCCATTTTCAAGATCATTGTATTCAAGAGAAATGTTCTTCCCAAAGCAGTCAAAAGTATTTATATTTTACATTCTATGCATATTCTACATGCTAAAATGAAATCATAAATATATTCCTGTATAGAAGGCTGTAACTTTTTTTTTTCTACCAATCTAAAGTGTTGGTTACTTACCCACTTCAGGTTCTATTTCTTTCTAAAATTTTTCTTATAATGCATTTGCCAAAACAGAAACAAAAACAAAAACAGAACAAAACAAAATTATAAAAACACTATCCAAAAGGTTTCTTTCTTCTTAACACCTAAGAATTTCTTATGCTCACACAATTCAGGTTCAGAAGATTTTCTCTTTCATCATGTCTATAATTTGTATATGAGAAATATTTTCAAATGTTAAGCATGGTTCTCTCTGTCTAGATGCATCTCATCATCTTATTTCTATGCTTTTTCTTTGCAAAACTGCTAGAAAAAAAGAGAGGAAATTTTCTCTACTTTTAAATTTCACAAACTTTTCTCTCCCCTTTACTCCATCCAGTCCAGGCAGATATCTATTTTCTGTGTAGGAATATGCTTTTCCTGTCGAGTGTTTGAGCAGTATGTTTTTCCTCTATAAATTTTCTCTTGCATGGTGAAAATGATGTTAGATAAGTCTGTGTTTGGCATCAAAGTTGTATTTGCCTTCTGCTCATTTACGTTGTGAACTGTGCACACAGGAAACAAAATGTTTCCACAGAAGAGGCAGAGGAAGGAGTCAATGGGAAAGTATTCAAGTCACAATGTAGTATGCCAGACACAGTCCATCACAACAAACCTTTCTATCTAGTAAATAAAGTTGAATTACTTTCATTGTGTCTTCCTTCCATAGAAAATCTTAACTTGTCCTTCCAAACAGTAGTGCTTAAATGCAAAGCAATATCATGCTATGAAGGTATTATTTTCCTTATAGTCTCTAAGTGTTTGAAGAATGGACTTAGATATTGACTAAACCTCTGTATCCTTCTCTATTTATATTATTTTATTTCTCAACCTTAGCACAGGTGTAATCATTCCTCCAAACAGATGGGCTCTATAGCAAGTGACTAGGAGGTGAAAAATAGGAAAATGCTTGAACAAGTGGCTGGTTCAGATTTCAGATTGTGCATATAAACATCTGGTCCCCTAATCCATTATTCCAGCCATGCACAATTTCTCTTCTGAAACATAATTCTGCATTTAGTCTCTGAATTTAACAAACAAGATGTCCTCTGTTCACGTATTTCAAAGGTGGTGAATAGATTAAGCAGAAAGCTCCTATGTGAAAAGTACCTACCGAGTGTAATCACAAGATGGCATTTCTTTGCCTTTCTCATCTCTTCTAGACCACACACTACTGCCTGGACAATGGAAATGCGTGCTGATTGATCATTCATGTTTGCCTGGCTGGAATGACAGCAAACGATTTTACTTGTCTTATTTCTAAAACTATTTTGCTTTGCCCTTTGCAGTTAAGATTTCCTTAGTTTTGACCTTTACAGACCGGGCATAGTTTACCATGAACACTCAAAAAAAAAAGAGTAAAAGTTTTTTTTCCTAAACAGATATGAGATAACTTAGAATTAAATCCATCATTTTCCCTACTAACCAATGGCAGGGTACACATCACTTTGAACTTGCTACTCTTGTTAATGTTCATTTATTTCTGGGAAGCAGAGACAGAGTGAGAGCATGGGAGGGACAGAGAGAGAGGGAGACACAGATTCTGAAGCAGGCTCCAGGTTCTAAGCTACCAGCACAGAGCCTAATGTGGGGCTCAAACCCACAGACTGCCAGATCCTGACTTGAGGTGAAGTCGGCCATTTTACCGACTGAGCCACCCAGGTGCCCCACTTGCTACACTTTAGATTTTAGGCTTCTCTAAGGCATAGTCTACTTTCGTATATCCATACTACTGAGTACACATGGACATATATTCCTGGTGAAATCCCAGGAATATTTGTGTTACAATATTGCTCTTGAAATATTGTGTTGTAATATATTGCCTGGATGAATGGTACCAAAATATATTATATTACATAGATAGGTAGCTTGAATACACAAAAGAACCAGTCTAGGTTTGTAAATTCTATTTGCACTTGTCAAACTTGAGCTTGAGCTATGCCCTATACATCTAGAAAGGTTTTTACTCAACTGTAAAATTCTGATTCCAAAGTAGGGGTCTTAAAAAAAAAACAACAAACTAATTCTATGCCTTCCCTTTTCAGATAATTTCCTGAGATAACTAGAAAATGTATGCTTATTAACAAATATAAACGATTTGCTTTTTCTTTCCTTTTCTTTCTCCTTTCCTTCTTCCCTTCCTTCCTCCTTTTCTTCCTCCCTCCTTCCCTCCCTCCCTCCCTCTCTCTTTTTTCTCTCTTCCTTCTTTCTCTCTCTCTGCTTTCCTTCCTTCTTTCCTCACATCCTTTCTTTCTTTCTTCCTTCCTCCCTCCCTTCCTTCCTTCTTTCCTCACATCCTTTCTTTCTTTCTTCCTCCCTCCCTTCCTTCCTTCCTCCCTCCCTCCCTTCCTTCCTCTCTTTCTCTTTCTTTCTTTCTTTCTTTCTTTCTTTCTTTCTTTCTTTCTTTCTTTCTTTTTCTTTCTTTCTTCCTTTCTTTCTTTCTCAGCCACACTGTTCTCATCCAGGGATTTTTAAAACATGCATTCATGGAACACCTGGGTAGCTCAGTCAGTTAAGCATCCCACTTTGATTCAAGGTCTTGATTTTGCAGTTCATGAGTTCAAGCATCATGTCAGTCTCTGGATTGATTCTGTGTCTCCTTCTCTCTCTTCCACTCCTCCACTCATGCTCTGTCACTCTCTCAAAAAATGAATAAACATTAAAAAAATTTTAAATGCATTCATTTGATCACAATATTATCAACTCAGTCTCAGAGTGGTCCACTGGTCTCCCCACAATGGCTGATTTTCATTACAACCTTATTACCATACACTTCTTACAAAAAAGGCTCTTGATTATTACCTCAAAAACAGCTGATTATAATTCTAGATATTGTCAATAAACTCTTTGTGCCTATCTGTGATTCTAGAAACTTTTAGCTGTGATTCGCCATGTCTCCACATGAATTGGGTGTAGATCCCAGCCTTCCAATCTCAGATTTGCAAGAAATAAGCTCTTATTATTTAAATTCTAGTTAGTTAACATATAGTGTAATATTGGTTTCAGGAGTAGAATTTAGTGATTCATTACTTATGTATAAAAACCCAGTACTCATCATAACAAGTGCCCTCCTTAATACACATCACCCATTTAGCCTACAACCATCCAACAATCCTCAGTTTGTTCTCTATAGTTAAGAGTTTCTTATGGTTTGCCTCCTTCTCTTTTTATTTCTCTTCCTCTATGTTCATCTGTTTTATTTATTAAAGTCCAGATATGAGTGAAGTAAAATCATATGGTATTTGTCTTTCTCTGAAATTTTACCTGGCATAATACATTCTAACTCCATTCACGTATCACAAATGGCAAGATATTATTCTTTTTGATGGCTGATTAATATCCATATGTAAGAGAGAGAGAGAGAGAGAGAGATAGAGAGAGAGAGAGAGAGAGAGGAGACAGAGAGAGAGAGTGTGTGTGTGCGCATGTGTGTGTGTGTATAATGAAGTGGTCCATCAGTCAATGGACACTGAACACTTGAGTTCTTTCCAAAATTTTGTTTATCATTGATAATGCTACTACAAATATTGGAGTACATGTGCTCCTTCAAAACAATATTTTTGTATCCTTTGGGTAAATATCTAGTAGTGCTATTGCTGGATCATTGGTATTTCTATGTTTAACTTTTTTGGATACTCTATACTGTTTTCTAGAATGGTTATACCAGTTTGCATTCCTGGCAACAGTGTAAAAGGTTTCCCCTTTCTCTACATTTTCACCAACATCTGTTGATTCTTGTATTGTTAAGTTTAGCCATTCTGACAGGTGTGACGTGATATCTCAGTATAGTTTTGATTTGTATTTCACTCATGATAAGCGATGTTGAGCATCTTGTCATGTGTCTGTTAGCTGTCTGAATGTCTATTCGTATTTCTGTCCATTTTTTAACCAGATTGTTTTTGGGTGAGAAGTTTGATAAGTTCTTTACAGATATTAGATATTAGCCATTCATCAGATGTGTCATTGCAAATATCTTCTCCCAATTCATAGGCTGCCTTTTGCTTTTGTTGACTCTTTCCTTCATTGCACAGAAGCTTTTTATCTTTGTGAAGTCCCAGTATTTCATTTTTGCATTTGTTTCCCTTACTTTTGGCGATGTGTCTAAAAAGTAGTTGCCCTGCCCCATCTCAAAGATGACACTGCCTGTGTTTTCCTCTAGGATTCTGATGGTTTTCTGCCTCACATTTAGGCCTTTCATCCATTTTGAACTTATTTTTGAGTATGTGTAAGAAAGTTGTCCAGACTCATTCTTCTGCATGTTACTGTCTAATTTTCCCAACACCATTTGTTGAAGAGATTGTCTTTTTTTCCATTGGATATTCTTTCCTGCTTTGTTGAAGTTTAGTTGACCATAGAGTTATGGGTTTATTTTTGGGTCTCTATTCTGTTCCATTGATCTATATATCTGTTTTTGTGCAGATACCATACTATCTTGATGACTACAGCTTTGTAATATAGCTTGAAATCTGGAATTATGATGCCTCCAGATCTGCTTTTCTTTTTCAAGATGGCTTTGGCTATTTGGAATCTTTTGTGGTTTCATACAAATTTTATTTTATTTATTTTTTTTAGCATTCTGCGTTTTTTTTTTAATAGTTTATTGTCAAATTGGTTTACATACAATACCCAGTGCTCTTCCCCATAAGTGCCCTCCACCATCACCACCACCTCTTTTCTCCCCTCCCCCTTCCCCTTCAACTCTTGGTTCATTTTCATCATTCAATAGTCTTTCAAATTTTGCATCCCTCTCTCTCCCCAACTCTCTTTCCCTCTTCCACTCCCCCAAGGGTCTCCATTAGGTTTCTCCTATTTTCCTGTTAGACCTATGAGTGCAAACATATGGTTTCTGTCCTTCTCTGCCTGGCTTATTTCACTTAGCATGGCACCCTCAAGGTCCATCCACTTTCCTACAAATGGCCATATGTCATTCCCTCTCATTGCCATGTAGTACTCCATCGTGTATATACACCACATCATCTTGATCCACTCATCAGGTGATGGACATTTAGGCTCTTTCCATGTTTTGGCTATTGTTGACATTGCTGCTATGAACATTGGGGTACATGTGCTCCTATGCATCAGCATTTCTGTATCTCTTGAGTAAATCCCTAGCAGTGCTATTGCTGGGTCATAAGGGAGTTCTATGGATAGTTTTTTGAGGAACCTCCACACTGTTTTCCAGAACAGCTGCACCAGTTTACATTCCCACCAACAGTGTAGGAGGGTGCCCATCTCTCCACACCCTCGCCAGCATCTATAGTCTCTTGATTTGTTCATTTTAGCCACTCTGACTGGTGTGAGGTGGTGTCTCAGTGTGGTTTTGATTTGTGTTTCCCTGATGATGAGTGATGTTGAGCATCGTTTCATGTGCCTGTAGGCCATCTGGATGTCCTCTTTGGAGAAATGTCTGTTCATGTCTTCTGCCCATTTCTTCACTGGGTTATTTGTTTTTTGGGTATGGAGTTTGGTGAGTTCCTTGTAGATTTTAGATACTAGCCCTTTATCTGATATGTCATTTGCAACTATCTTTTCCCATTCTATCGGTTGCCTATTAGTTTTCTTGATTGTTTCCTTTGCAGTGCAGAAGCTTTTTATCTTGATGATCCTGTTGATAGACGCAGAAAAAGCATTTGACAAAATACAGCACCCTTTCTTAATAAAAACCCTTGAGAAAGTCGGAATAGAAGGAACTTACCTAAACATTATAAAAGCAGTTTATGAAAAGACCACAGCCAATATTATCCTCAATGGGGGGAAAACTGAGAGGTTCCCCCTGAGATCAGGAACACAACAGGGGTGTCCACTCTCACCACTGCTGTTTAACATAGTGCTGGAAGTTCTAGCATCAGCAATCAGACAACAAAAGGAAATAAAAGGCATCAGAATTGGCAAAGAAGAAGTCAAACTTTCACTTTTCTCAGATGACATGATACTCTACATGGAAAACCCAGTTGACTCCACCAGAAGCCTTCTAGAACTGATTAATGAATTCAGTAACGTTGCAGGATACAAAATCAATGTACGGAAATCAGTTGCATTCCTATACACCAAAAATGAAGCAGCCGAAAGAGAAATCAAGAAACTTATCCCATTCACGATTGCACAAAAAACTATCAAATAATAGGAGTAAACCTAACCAAGGATGTAAAAGACCTATATGATGAAAACTATAGAAATCTTATGAAAGAGATCGAAGAAGACACCAAGAAATGGAAAAACATTCCCTGTTCATGGATTGGAAGAATAAACATTGTGAAAATGTCATTACTACCCATAGCAATCTACACATTCAATGCAATCCCCATCAAAATTGCACCAACATTCTTCTCAAAGCTAGAACAAACTATCCTCAAATTCGTATGGAACCACAAAAGACCCTGAATAGCCAACGTTATTTTGAAGAAGAAAACCAAAACGGGAGGCATCACAATCCCAGACTTTAGCCTCTACTACAAAGCTGTCATCATCAAGACAGTATGGTATTGGGACAAAAACAGACACATAGACCAATGGAATAGAATAGAGAACCCAGAACTGGGCCCACAAATGTATGGCCAATTAATTTTTGACAAAGTAGGAAAGAGTATGCGATGGAAAAAAGACTGCCTCTTTAGCAAGTGGTGCTGGGAGAACTGGACAGCAACATGCAGAAGAATGAAACTAGACCACTTTCTTACACCATACACAAAAATTAACTCAAAATGGCTGAAGGACTTGAATGTGAGACAGGAAACCATCAAAACCCTGGACAAGAAAGTAGGAAAAAACCTCCTAGACCTCCACCGCAGCAATTTCCTACTCGACACATCTCCAAAGGCAAAGGAAATGAAAGCAAAACTGAACTCCATACAAATTTTAGAATTGTCTGTTCTTGCTTTTTGAAAAATGTTCGTGGTATTTTGAAAGGGATTACATTAAATGTGTAGATTACTTAGGATACTGTATATATTTTAACAATATTTGTTCTTCCAATCCATGAACATGGAATGCTTTTACATTTCTTTGTGTCTTCTTCCATTTCTTTCAAAAGTGTTTTATAGTTTTCAGAGTACAGATCTTTTACCTCTTTGGTTAGGTTCATCTTGAGGCATCTTATGTTTTTTGGTGCAATTGTCAATGTAGTCAATTCCTTGATTTCTCTTTCTGTTGCTTCATTATTGGTGTATAGAAATACAACAGATTTCTATATGTTTTATATCTTGTGACTTCACTGTTCATATGTCAGTTCTAGTAATTTTTTGGTAGAGTGTTTTGGATATTTTACATAAAGTACTATGTCATCTAAGAATAGTGAAAGTCTGACTTCATCCTTGCTGATTTGCATACCTTTTATTTCTCTTTGTTATCTGATTGCTGAAGCTAGGATTTCCATTACTGTGTTAAATAACAATGGTAGGAGTGAATCTCCCTGTCTTCCTAACCTTAGAGGAAAAAATAAGCTTTTATAAGTATATGACAACTGGATTTCCTACTGCACAACATTCTGATGGAATGACAGGGAAAAAGTTAAATAGGTATTTCCTATGTATCATCTTTTGTCTAGGATGAGATGAAGCCTCTGATGAGTGGGTTAGGAAGTACCAGACAATAGGAGTTGGCATCTAGAATGTTTCCTAATATTCAAAATATTATGCAATGCATTATTTAATATCTGTTTCTTCAAATATCTGTCAGATCTTTGAGAATAGTACTGTATACTTTATTTAGCTTTATTTTAAAATATCAGTACATTTTAGTTGAATGAATTATATCCTTTACTCTGTTATTTCCTATTTTTAAAAAATGAGAGACATATAATGAATTTTTAAAAATCAAATTATAAAACTAGGGAATGTATTTATACAAATAAGTATGCAAAATCAATTATATAATTGTTATTCATCTGAATCTTTGTATAGATTATTTAATAATATTTACAGAATTTATTTTTAAACACATTTTGAGGCTCAATTTTTATTAAATTTATTCTCCTCTATAAATTTAATTATCCCATTCTGACTTCTCACATCCCTTTATATACCACATATAAATACACATACATGTATATATGCAAATGTAATTTCAGAGTATTGTTTGATGGATATTAGTTTATAAGTTGATGCCCCAAACCAAGCCCCATGGAAAAGAACAAGTATGTATATGTGTGAATTTGTGTTTATGTATGTCTGTTATTGGAGTAGAAAATAAATAAAAATATTTGAAAGAAAACAAGGGCAATGCTAATTTGCTTGGCTTTTGCAAACTGAAGTAACTATTTTGGATAGTATAAAAACTCTGAGATTGAATCAATCCATTTATTATTGTATCCATATAAATACTTTTGATCAAACAAAATTGTATATATACCTATTATAATCAAATATATTTTAAACTCTTTGTTTATACGTTTTATGATAGTCAAGTGAGTGGGTATGTCAAACTACTCTTACAGAAAAAGAAAATATTGGCCCTGCTTTTATGAAGATATAATAGAACAAAGTGAACTAGGTAACTGAGATACTGCAAAATGCCCAAGACTACTTTACATACTTTATACCAAATTTAGGCTAATTACCAGATAGAGAAAAAACATAGAATAAGAAAAGTCATTAATAACATATTTATATATTTTGCTTATGGCTCTTAATATTTTACGATTTAGATAATTTTGTATCAGGTAGCTCTTTCTGCCAGCAGATCCTGTCCCTGTGTTTTAATAAAACCATCTTTTTTTTACACTAAAATAATTCACATTGAATTGACATTATTAATATTGGTTTCTACCAGAAATAAAGCAGTAGATAAAATTGAAAAATGTGCTTCACTCAACATTTTCACACTTGGCAATTTTCATTCACTTAAATTAATATATGGGTACATTTTAAAATAAATGAAAATAGTTCTAGTTAATGTCTCAAATTCTCTGTTGGATGGTAGATAAAACCTAGACTTTAAATGACTCATAAATATAACCTTGATTGATAATCAACAGCTATATTTTACAATATAGTTAAAGACATTTTTCCAGTACTTCATTATTGATAAAGATAAGACCATTTGCGTCCTTGATTAAGCTAAAAATGTGTCAGGGCTATCACACTTTATTTATCATTTACATATAGCCTATTGACAGTTCACAGTTAAAGAAACACACAAAGGTAGTAATATCATGATTCAGTGTTAACTGTTTTTACTGGAAGCTTTCCTGTTAATATTATCATGTCATGCTTAATATTTTGAATTATATTTTATAGGGTATGTTTTATATAGTTTTATTTAATCCACCATCTTTTTGCTCATTATTGGTTCTAGATAAACAAATATGAGCCTTTACCATCTTATAATTGAAATGTAGCTTTAAGCGGAGCATAATATTAATATCAATCTAAATAAATATATGAAATTTTTATATTAATCATTATTAACTAAAATCAACTATAAACTTGTATTGACAATAAGATAGCCAAATGAGAATTGACCTTGTGTTATTTCTTTTAAAAAAATGCTTAATTTATGTAGCCAGATATGGCACCAAGATAGTAAATACAATTTTTAAAATCACCTCCCTAACCATAATAGCTGACATGTTTTCCTTTAAAGTTAGAGGCATTATTTTTTAAAGTTAAGATGCTTTGGGGTACCTGTATGACTCAGTTGGTTAAGCTGCCAACATTGATTTTGGCTTAGGTCATGACCTCAAAGTTCATGAGATCAAGTCCCGCATCAGGCTCTGGACTGACAGGGAGCAGCCTGCTTGAGATTCTCTCTCTCTCTCTCTCTCTCTCTCTCTCTCTCTCTCTCTCTCCTCAAAATAAATAACCTTTTAAAAAAGTTAATATGCTGTAAACTCTACAAATTCTTTCCATAGAATCTTAAACAATTGTTACAAGTACATGTGTTGCTCAGTTTATATTGTATGTGTAATGATATGAGTATTCAGGTGTCAACCATTGATTCCACCCACCACAGTTGGATGAAAAGCTCATCGTGGTGAAGTAAAACGTGTGTCCTTAATATTTTAGCTATCTCCCATTTTCATTTTGGTAACGTATTGATCAACTTTAGTGCCCTACTGATAGCCTCTCGGCTTCACAGCAGATGCACTGATAACAAAATGTTAGAGCGCTCAATGACAGATTTGAGTCTTCAGAGTCGAAGACCTCGTCAACTGCATTAAATGTCATATAATTCTACACTACTCATAAACCCTTAAAATTAGGTAAACACAAATCTGTTCCCCCAAATTATTCTAGTGTAAAGTATTCCAGCAAAGCCTTTGAGTGTCCTCTGAGTGACAAGAAATATAGGGGTAATTTCTTCATTCCATATTACAAGGAAGACAATCCTTCCTCCACGCCAGTAATTCCTAAGAGCCCCATATTCTGTTATTATTTCCAAACCCCAGAGACACAAAATATTAAGTGGTTAAAATGAGTTTATTTGCTACTTAAGTACAATGTTTAATTCTTACCTATTGATGCCAAGTTATATTTAGTAAGGTCTGTAGCAAAAAACTAAAATAAAACTCAGGTCATCTAAGAATTTAAAAATGCAAAAAAATTATGTATAATTAAACATAAACTTACTGCCTGCCCTAGCAATTTAATTCACACATATTTTTCCAAACTAAGTAAAAACACACGTGCACACAACAACTCACGGGGAGGTTCAGAGCAGCTTTCTTCACAGTAGCCAAAACCTGGTAATGACCCAAACACCAATCAATGGGTTAATGGACAAACAAACTGCAATAAATCCCATATATTGGAATCCTAATCAGCAATGGAAAGTAGTGACCTGCCAATAAATTCAAAAGCATTTATGATCATATTATGTTGCGCAAAATAAGCCAGGCACAAAACCATGTAGTGTTCAATTACATTTATATGACATTGTAGAACATGAAATTAATCTACAGTGTCAGAAACTATATCAGCCATTTCTTGGAACTAGGGGAAAAGAGCATGAGGACACTTTCAGAAGCTTTAAAAATGCTCTCTACTTAAATTAAGGTGGTGAAAACCATAGTATATGCATTTATCAAAATTCGTTATAGAAGCACACTTAAAATGGCTGTGGTTTTTTACATGTAAAATATACCTCAATAAAGTTGACTTACATTTTCAAAAGTACTAATATTCATTCATTGCTTACTATATATGCCTCATTATTTCATAGCTTTGCATATATTCTTTTCTTTCATTTGATGATTCAGAATGGTGTTAAAAGTTATAATGTAATTTTTGGCATCTTATTTTCAACATACATTTTAATTATAAAATGGGTGATGAAAGTCACATAAGTAGGATAAGAATTTTCAAGTCAATCTCATATTTCCACTTGCACAATAATAGCAAACTGTTAATTCAAAAACTAGTCTTTGCTTCAGAATTATTAGTGTAAAGCCTACTCTGTTCTACTGCCATTAATGTAGTATAGTCTTTTTGGTATGTTTTATAGGTTTCTTAATTTGACTGCTATAAGAATTTAATGAAGATTCTTGCCTATAAAGTGGAATTCCAAAAATTCAAAACATTTTAAAAATTATTCCAATTATAATATTTTCAATATCTCTTTTGCACTTGCATTCTCATGAGGAAGGGTATATTTTATTTTAGTCAGCAAGTCAACAAGTATTTATTGAGCACTCACAGGATGCCTTATATTGCACTAAGCAAATTTATTACTTCCTTCCAAGTACCTATGAAACATGGGGATGTTTTCCCAGAGTTGCTGTAAAACATATTTCACAGTATTGATTAAATAAGGATGGAAGAAAAAAGAAGAAATTGGCATATCCATGTAAGATTTTTCCTTTTTATGATATAATATATGCTTTCAGTGAAATGTCTCCCATTTGAGTAGAGAAGACGAATTGTATCATGATTAGTATCATACCTGTATCAGAAATTGACACCAATTTTAAATACAAAACTCTTTGAGAAGGATTTCTGCTGTCCTTGTGCATCCCTATGAACAAATAAAGGGGTGGAAAATGAGATATTGAGGCAAATAAAAATCCCCTTGGGTCTATTTATTTCATATATGCTGCCTGAGTGCAACATTTTTCCAGTGCTAAATCCTACAGTACAGTTTTCAAATTATGAAGAGGCAAATTATCTGAGCCTTGATCCTTTGATTCTTCCCGGTAATGATAGCCAATTCCTCATTCAACCATCAATCTCCTCCTGCTAGCCCACACCAAAAATTAATCTCAAACTATGTCAGAGAATGAGACTTGTAACAATGTTGTTTGGAAGATGCTGGTTTGGGATCCAGAAGTGCAATCATTCAGACACGTGCACGTGTGTGCACACAACCCTCAGTGAGATTTTATAAGATTTTTTTTTCTTACATCAAGAATCATTGGTTATTTTCTGAAATCCTAAGTGGAGTTTTATCCAAATTACAACTCTTCAGGGTTCTCCTACGTATCCAGTCGGAAAGTGATGTAAATGTGTACTTGAAATTGCCTCCTAAAAGGTGTGACTGGCCTGGTTGTACTTTTCTGAAGTATTCAGTCATGAAACTATGGAAAGTGATACTAGGGAGAAGACGCTGTGAATGCCAGTGGGTACTATTTTAGAACAGACACAAACATTTTTATGTTTCTTCTGTAAATGTCCTAGACGAAAAGCTTACAAATACCTATTTTGCTGATCCTTATCATACTTAGTCTACCTTTAGTACAAGTACAAAATAACAACAATTAAAATGAAAACAGCATGCCCACTACATTTTCTTTTCCTTTACAATGGTTTAAATGAAATAATATAGGAAAAAAAAGAATACTTAAATGAAAACAATGCACATGCTATTTATATGCAATGCTCAGCCCCTTTAGCTCAAAAAAAGGAATAGAAGAATGTTATTATTTCTATTAGAAGGAGGACTGCATTCATTTCTAGGAGTGGTTGACTTCAGGGTAAGTTACAATTTTAAGTTTCCTACTGTGTTAATAGCAAGTACCAAAAGTTCAGAAGAGCATTAGTAATTACTTCTCTTAAAAGCCAAGATTTATTGGGAATATGCAGTTTAGCATTACGCATATCTTGATCTTTTCATTGTGGCTTAAAATACATGCAATTTAATGTTTCTGTTGCTAAAACATTAAAAAACTGCCTTAATAAGGGTAGTTTATTTGACTATTTCAAGATACACACACACACCCAGGTATATATACACACATATGTGTGCATTCTCTGTGAAACACATGAAACAGTGTTAGTGAAAAGATGATCAATTTTCAGTATCTCTGATCTATGATGAGTAAGTCGTATATGTAACAGATTTCTTTTTTTTTAATCTTTTATTTACTTTTGAGAGAGAGAGAGAGAGAGAGACATGAGCAGGGGAGGCTCAGAGAGAGAGGGAGACATAGGATCCAAAGCAGGCTCCAGGCTCTGAGCTAGCTGTCAGCACAGAGCCCAGTGAGGGGCTCAAACCCATGAACCATGAGATCATGACCTGAGCCGAAGCTGGAGTCCAGCTTAACCAACTGAGCCACCCAGGCGCCCCTGTAACAGATTTCTTTGGATTAACTAGTCTGGTGTAAGAAGGGTGGTAGCAGGGTGATTCAAGGACTATCTAAAGAATTGTCTAAGGTTTTAAGGACCACCATTAAGTTTGTATTACAAACGTATACCAATCTCAAATTCTGAGATGGCTTGTGGCTTCAATCCACTAATATGCCAGTAAATTCTATATTAGCTTTGTTTTTCTTCTCTGCTCGGAGAGAATGCACTTGGCTTACTGCTCAGATCTTTGTCAATGGCATTGTGACTTCCTGTTCCATTGTGTCCTTGACCCTCCTCATTGTCCAGCACTCTGCTCTCTTATGCTGCCGCCTTCTGTTCCCACTGAACTAGAGCAAACCCTTTTATTCCTGGCTTTTATTTCACTCAGTTACAGCGACAACAATTTGGAATTGCTCTAAGCGCTCATTATCTCACAGCTATCTTAATGATCTATTTATTTCTTTCTTGTTCTAGACTCCTCGGGCTTCCTCAGAGGACTCAGGGGATGGGCAGTGAGAGAGAAGCCAAGACAGAGGATTGCCGGAGCAGTTAGCCATGCTGTACTAAGAACCGGTCTGTGTTTGACACGGAGCTCAAGTGCCTCTGTTCATTCCTCACCCTGAGTTCCGAGGCTTGCTTGTGAGAAGAGAGGTAAATGCCTTGCTGGCTTTTCACATGTATTGAGGAAAATGGCCTTAACAGTCCCCTGAACTTGACTGAATTCTAGACAGATTTCCTTCAGGTTACAGGCCCCTGCCCTCACTTATCTTACTTACTTAAAAACAAACAAACAGAAAACAAAAAACACAACAACAACAACAACAAACAACCTCTCCATTGTAATTTTTTCACTGCTTCTCTGAAATGCAAATTTTCTCCGAGATGTGCCAGTTTTACAATTCAAGACTGCTTTTTTTGTTTTTGTATTTGTTTCTATAAGGACCTAGTAACTATCTCTCTGAAATGTAATCATCAAGATATAGAGCCTTATCTCCTCCCAGTTTCTGTGAAGAGGCAGGAGCCTCATTTGATAAGCACCAGTTAGCAAAACGCAAAATGACCCATACAATTCAGGGATTGCTAATTTCCTTTAGAGAGGGTCCTGCCTTGGTTTATACTAGAAATTAAAATTATACAAATTATAATGGAATACATAATTATATGTTCTATTAATATACAATATACTCTTCTATTAGTCTATAATTATTAGTATTATATTAGAATTACGTAAGTGTATTATATACTATACTAGAAACATATTATAGTTTTATACTAATCCGAGTGTGCTTTTCTTTTAGTGTGGCAAACTGAGGTGCTATGAGCCAATGGGGAATCAATCTCCACCAGCAAAATAATAAGTGTGGATGTTGGACTGGGAAAAGAACTTGCTAATACGGGCAGTGAAAATTTTGTATAAGATTAAAACCTATGTACAGATCTGAGCTGCTTCAAGTGAATATCTTCCTTATTTAGAAGATACTTTAAAACATATCTTGGCTCTTAATTCTCCATAGCATTCTAAATTCCCAACATAAATAACCAAGATGGAGTTTGAACTAGATTAATCTGTGTCAGAGAAAATGACCACACTAAAAAATCCATTACAAGAGTGGTTAGTGGCACTATTTATGCATTAATGCACTCTTCCCCAATAAATAGACATTTGTCTTAAGAGCTATAAAGGTGCTTATTTCTTATTTCTTAAGAAATAGAGGTGCTTTATTTCAATCAGTTCACATATGTTCTTATTAGAGCTTGGGATGAGCCTGCATTATAAGACATAGACTAAGAGCAAGTGAAAATCATATAACTCTTTAGGATTTAATATGACCTTTGAGAATAATTACTATATTTGGGAGAAAGGCACATCTAGGACAGAGAAGAGAATAAAATTGAGAATTACAGAAAGTTTTTATATTTTCTAAGTGATAAAGATCCATATGTGAAAATAAAATGCAGATAATTTTTGCAGTAAAAGTAGAAGGAGACTCAGTTATTATTTCCTGGCTGCTGATCACTAATGAGTTAACGGAGGGAAATGGCAACATAGTTAAGAGCAATGTAGACCCTGGGTCATATACTGCTTTTGATTATTATGGTTTCTCCATGTACTGCCTTTGGGACTTTGATAAGTTTTCATCTCAATCTAGATATTTGCAAAATGAAATAAAATACTATACTTGCATACATTTTAAATAAGTTGACATTGATAAGGTCCTCAGAAAGAAAACAGTTCTGACATATAGCAAATATTGTTAAATTATTTGTTAAATAACATAAAATAAAAAACAAAATATCACAAAACAAGTTCACCGTGAACAACTATGGAAGGCATGGGGCTCATTTCTATGGAGTATAATTGAAAGCCTGGTGATTGAAAGAATGAAGATGACACAAAGCAGAACCATCACATTAAGGATCCTAAAAGCCCCTCATACAGAGAAGCCATACCACAACATCTTAAATAATAATCTTGAATCTAGTGAGAAGCAGATGGAGTGGTAAAATGTCTATTTTCTCTTCCTTTCTTGGAGAGCAGAGCAAAGGTCACTGATGACTATTGAGCCGGGTGGGTACCGTGCTGGAAACAAGGGAAGCTGAGAGAGACATGGAGCATTAAGGAGAAGGTGCAAAGTGGACAGCGATAGATTTTAGAGTTGAGATTAAGTAAAATTCAGATTCCCTCACTCATGCCTTCAAGTGGGGATCCTCAAGAGGAGTGAAAAAGGAATTCTATCAGATAGAAGAAGTATTCTACGGGGTGCCTGGGTGGCTCAGCAGTTAAGTGTCCGACTTCAGCTCAGGTCATGATCTCACAACTGGTGAGTTCGAACCCCACGTTGGGCTCTGTGCTGATAGCTCAGAGTCTGGAGCCTGCTTCAGATTCTGTATCCCTCTCTCAGTCCCTCCTCTGCTCATGTTCTGTTTCTCTATCTCTCAAAAATAAATATACATTAAAAAAAAAGAAAAAGTATTCTATCAGAGTGGAAAAAGAAGTCATCTTTGATTATGGAACTTGCAGATTCATTAGGAGGAACAGATAAATGGAGATTCTGTTTCTGTTCTAGATGCCTCATCGGTGCCACAAAGCAAGAACTCATCTTGGGGTAAACCGTCACCTCTACTTCTATGGAGCATAAAACAAATATGTTGGCTAGACTGCCATACTTACTTCACCAGACAGATACCATTTTCCAAGCTGGTAACCATTAGGAACTTGTTTTGCAGCTAAATAGAAAAATTAACACCATTGTTGCTCACATCTGCAAAAAATGAAAATCCTGTCTGAGTTTCCTTCCTCATGCTTTTCCTTTCTGGAGAGAAGTCTTGTGTGGGCATATCTGAGTGACAGAGGACTCTGTTCCAGCTGCGGATGGAATTGGAAATGTAAGTCTTGATTTCTTTGCACAGATGGCAAGATTCATAACATAAAGATATATAAAAAGGGCATTCAAAAGATATCATTTTCTATCCATTCTTTTTTACTAAACTTCCAACCAACACAAATCAACAACAAAATGTGTAACAAAATTTCGTGTTATACAACAAAAAAACAATGTTCATAGCAGACTGAGTGTCCTGGGCTACGTTATTTTAATTTTAATTCAATTTTTGAAGTTTTTTAATTCAAAGATCCTTATTGTTAAGGATACATCTACTGGGGAGTTTGGGAGATTATAAAAGATAATATAAAAAAGATAATATATGTGAAAACATTTCTGGGTATAAGTTGATAAGTACTTTTATCTTAATTTTTTTATTGTGTCAGTCTGTAAGAACAAAATCCTATATGCTTCACCTGCTATACTTTTAATCTTTATCTAATTTTTAAAAATATGACACATCTGGGGCGCCTGGGTGGCTCAGTTGGTTAAGCGTCCAGCTTCGGCTCAGGTCATGATCTCACGGTAGTGGGTTCGAGCCCCGCGTCAGGCTCTGTGCTGACAGCTAGCTCAGAGCCTGGAGCCCGCTTCAGATTCTATATTTTTCCCTCTCTCTCTGACCCTCCCCTGCTTGCGCTGTCTCTCTCTGTCTCTCAAAAATAAATTAAAAACATTAAAAATTTTTAAAATAAATATGACACAGCTAAAATATTAATTATGCTTTTTTTTTTGTCAGTTTCCCTTGCTGTAATTTTAGGACTTGAGGACAAAGATTTTTGTCTATTTTAGTCAATGATGTTTGCCAAGAACTTATATGAGCATATAATAAGTGGTAGGCCCCAAACAAATATTTATTTATGAATAAGGTTATTTTCTTATTCTTTTATGTTCTTATTTTCTTTTCTCAGTGATTCTAATTCTATTCTTTTCTTATTGTCATATGAACACAATAGCAATTTGTAAAGTATTCAGGACACATTGAAAGGTTACCCTAAGATATAAATGGGTAAATAAACAAATTATGGATGGCAGAATTAGTAAATAAAATGACTTTTAGTGCGACTTTATAGAATAAGCTAAGATTTTTTACTTGAAAAATTTCCTAATTGTGAAATAAAGATGGACTATAAAAGATATTTAAAACTAATAACTTCCAACAGTGTTCTGTAAATATCATTTTTATAAATTTCTAGAGATTATATAACTGAATATTTATTCTGAGAGAGATGATGCTTTGTTTTTGAGATATGACTCTTAAGTAGAAAATAGGAGGTGTCCTAAGAATTTCTTAAATGTTTTTCACAAATATTATTTGAAGTACAAAATTGTGTTTCTCTATTGCCAGTTATATCTGCTTCCGGGTTTATTCCATTAGGAAAAATGGGGTGTAATAGACCTTAAAACTGAATGAGCCTTTGACAATTTGATAGATCTGATAGTTTTCATGTTCCTCATTTCTGGAAAAAAATATACTCCTCACGTAACATGTATATTAGGTGAAGGAAAGATGAACGGCTAACTTCCTGAAATGAAAGATAGAATTCAACTTAAAATACTTCCCATCACTTACACTCAACTATCTTAGAATATTGTATTAAATCTCAAACAGTTACACACCTTTAAAAGTCAGCCAACCGAGGCTTATTTTTCTTAACTATATATATCATTTTTATTGTGTCTGCTCAATATAGAACTAGGCACTGTCAGGATACCGAAGCAGAGGGAGCAAACATTTAGGGGCATGTGTTATATACCAGCGTAATCATTTTATTTTATCTTCACAATTATCTTTGAAACTGATGTTACCATTCTTATTTTACAGATGAGAAAGCAGAAGCTGATTAACTTATTCAAGGGCAAAACATTCTTACTAATTCACCATTCTCAAAAGACCAACTAGAACTTGTTGACTGAGAATTTAGCCTTTCAAGCATACTATTTTTTAAAGGCACTGTCGAGGTGCTATCTATCCATACCTTTTTTTTTTTTTAATTCAAAAAGACTTAATAAATATCAGCTCAAGACCTATTACTCGTCCCTCAACCCCCATCAGGCTTTTCAGTTCCTTCTACTATGCTAGAACTTTGAGGATAGCATGACTTTCACTCAAAAAATCTTCTCTGCATCCAGGCAGAGGCTTGATTAAATAATAATAATAATGATGATAATAAACAGTATGACCATGTTATATAGTTCCTTCTTCTAGCTTCCTAGGAGTTTTGCTCTCAATTCTATCTAGACTTCAATTGAGAGAGTTTCATCATAAAATAGTAAGTCATACTTCATCTTGCATATTGAGAGGTGTTCTTTAAGAACACTATATAAATACAAATAAATGTGTTCAAGACGCTATCATGCATGTATATGTATATACAGATACAACTATACATACACAGGTATTATGTTCCCTTGTTACTGTAGCAAGTTATCAAAACAAAGCAATTTCAAATTACATAATTCTTTTATCTTACAGTTCTGTAGGTCAGAAAGCCAAAACAGCTTCTACTGGGTCCAAATCAAGCTCTTGGCGGGGCTATGCTCCCTCTGGAACGTCTAGGGAGGGATCTGTAACTTGTCTGTTCCAGTCTCTAGAGGATTTTCACATTCCTTGACTCATATCCTCTATCTTCAAAGTCAGCAATAGTTAATGTCTCATATGACATTATTCAAGCATTGAGTCTTCTTTTGCCTCTCACTTCCATTTTTAAGATGTGTTGTGATTTCTTTGGGCCAAACTGGATAACCTAGGAAAATCTCCCTACCTCAAAATTCTTATGATAATCACATCTGTAACATTCCTCTTGTAGTGTAAAGTAAGATATTCCTGGATTCCAGGAATTAAGAGGGACATATTACAAGGTCAGTGATGTGGAAATTGTTGGAGTTCTCGCTGATGGCCAAGAAAGAATTCTTGAGACATCTTCAGTGCAAAAGGTGGTTTTATTAAAGCACAGGGAAAGGACTCATGGTCAGAAAGAGCTGCCCTGGGGTTGTGACAGGTGTCTATACTTTCAAGTTGGGATGGGGTTAAGGATAGCATAAGTCTCTAAGGAATTTTGGATGCAAGATTTCTAGGACCTTGAGGGGGGCAGCTGCTGTTAGGAAAAGTTCATCTATTACTACTATGTAGTAAAACCTCAGTCATGAGACCGTTCAGATATATATCATTGGGGCATAAGCTTGGGTTATAGTTGCCAACATGGGTCTTGGGAGGGGTAGAGATAAAAGAAGTTTCCAAGGGGATATTTATATGTCAAACTAGACTTCCAGGATCCAGAGGGTTCAGGATAAGGTTAAACTAAGGTTGCCTTTTGCCCTTGGCGGTGTCATCAGCAGAGCAGCTGAGCTCCCAGGGGAAGGTCATTCTGCCTGTTTTAAGGACCTGTTAATGGCCTGTAGACAATAAGGAAATTTAATTTTTTTTCTTTTTTGCCTTTGTTTTCCACATCAGGCAGTATTCTGTATGTGTATGTGTCTTCTATAGTACATTTTAAAAATCTGCAAACTGGAAGTATTTAATGAGCAACAGCTTTTGTGTGTAGAATCTAATTCTTCCCTGAAAGTAAAAAATTGGAAGAAGTGTATTTGATTTCTAAGTCCACAGGGTGCTATTTTATAAATGACTGCTCCAGTGAACTGGAAGGTCTACCTTTAAATAGGCATTAGTTCTTTCATTAGAATGTTAGAAGAGAAATTACAAGAAAAATGGTGCTCCAGGGTTGGATATTTGAATAAAATACACGCAAAATATATGGCAATATAAACACCATACTAACCTTAACGTAAATGTTATACATAAACAAATATTCCATTCACAAATATGTATTTCTACTAATTTTAACACAAATAGATAATCAGGTTATTCTTCAAATTGCTAAGTAACCAAAGGCATCTTGTGTGTATGTGTGTGTATATATTTTTTCCAGAAATATTCCAAAACCAGATGTACAATATTCTCTTTCTAAAAACTGTTACTTCTGTCTTTGTATGAGAACAAATCATATAATTGTCCCCTTGTCTTTGATGTGATTTGATGTGGGGTCTAAGAGCAAATTGTCAAGAAAGAATTCTTGAGACTGTAAGGATGCAGGTCTGAATTCAGCTTCCCAGAATCATTAGATGGTAAAAGGGCACACATTGCCCAAGGAAGGAGGGACAACCCTTGTAACACCCAATCAGGAAAGGCCAGCTAGCACCTTTAACATTTCTAAGGGCAGGCCTAAAGATAGAAGCTATAAGATAATCACCTATGGCCTGGCGTAAGGCTAGTCACGCCCTACATGAGGGTCCTGGGCCCAATCTGTGATTGGTCAATACTCTAAATGTTGTGAATGGCTCCCACTAAAAGTATCAATGTATGGTTAAAGTTACTGCAAGTATTGATAGGTGATAGTGATTGGACTCCTGTACCTGTGTCACAATTTCCTGTAACTCCCCCTTCCCAAGCCCATAAAGACCCTGCCCCACCTTTGTTTGGGGCTCTCAGCATGGATCCACTGCACAGGTAAAGTCTGTGAGCCCCAGCTTAGGCTCGGCCAGCCTAAGCCCCTATTAATAAAGCCCTTTGCTTTTGCATGTGTGACTCGGTCTCCCTGGTGGTTTCTGGGTTTTGGGGATGATATTAAAAACTTGGGCATAACAAGACATTTTCATTACAAGTGGTTTTCTTAAAGCATGGGGACTGGACCCTTGGGTAGAAAGAGTTGCACTGAGGTAGTGAGGGGTGATCGGTTATATAGTTTTAAGTTGTAGAGACAAAAGGATTCCAAAAAAGATTTTCATATGTTAAAGAAGACTTAGGGATCCTGGCTGTTGTCAAACTAAGGTTGCTTTTTTGCCTTTAGGCAAATCATTAACATTAAGATAGTTGGGGCTCCTAGAGGAATGTCAGACTCTGCAGGTCTCAAATATTTGTCAGTGGGCTGCAAGTTATCAGGAAATTTAATTTTATCTGCGTTTCCTTTTGCCTTTGTTCTTCACGTCTTTAGTAATTCATAATTGCTTTGACAAAATCATACATAAAAAATTTGTAGTCAAGCCCATTTCCATTTCAAAAAGGCTATTAAAATCCACCTGGATCCACCTGGAACAGGTAACTATTGAATTAAAATCAGTTTTTAAATCTTCAAGGCAAATATAGGTGAATAACTTTAGAACATCTTTAATGGGGAAAAAAATAGCAACCTAAAACTCTACAGGCAGAGAAAGTACTTTAGCTAACCTTCAAATTAAACAATAGAAAATTACAGATTGCACGCAAAATTACCCATTTGGCATATGTAATTACATTGGTGGGCTTTTTTTTTTTTTTTTTTTTTGCATCATTAGATACAACTTTGGAAATTTAACCTTAACATTTGCCTATTTTGATCAGAAATATATAAATATATGAAAGAATTGCACTAATACTACCATGCCTCAATTTTCCTTCAAAAACCCCTGCTTCTTGGGGCATCTGGGTGGCTCAGTCCATTGAGCATCCACTTGGGCTCAGGTCATTATCTCATAGTTTGTCGGGTCAAGCCCCATATTGGGCTCTGTGCTGGAGCCTTTGTTGGGTTTTGCATCTCTCTCTCTCTCTCTCTTTCTGCTCTTCTCCTCATGCTTTGTCTTTCTCTCTCAAAAATAAATAAAACATTAAAAAATTACAAGAAAAAAAAACAAAGAGAACACAAACATTGCTTCTTGATTCTTATTTTCCTTTCAAAGGAAAGCAATGAATTCATCTTGCTTTCTCTCATTTTCAAAATTTTATTCTGCCTTTTCCCAAAGCAGCATCTTTTCCTCCATTTGTTAACTATAAAGATCTTTTGTGTGTGTTGTCTTTGACCATGTTAAGGGTGGTTCACACTGAATTTGTTATTATAACTGAAGGGGAGCAGCACGTAACACCCCAGAAATGCCTCTTTGCCATATTTAGGGCTGACTATATTTAAGAAATTGCAGACACAGTTTCTCCGAGAAGCTCTGAGAACTGAGTAGAGTGATCCTTTTGTAAGAGACATTTACATTCATAAGGGAAATCTCCCTTTTGTAAAGGTGTCCACCTCTCTGCACAATGAAAGGAGGATCACTCTAAATCCCTAGCAACTCAGGGGAGAAGACAAGGACTTAATCTACATAACAAGTACCTTTGTTTACAGTGTTTTCTGGCTCACCCTCACCATCTCTTTTCCTTTTTAGCTGAAGATGTTATTTAAGGTGGTGGTGTTATGCCCAGATTTGTAATATCGTCCCCAAAAACCAGAAACCGCCAGGGAGACCGGGTCACGCATGCAAAAGCAAAGGGCTTTATTATTACGGGCTTATAAGCTTGGGCTCACAGACCTCACCAACACGGTGGATCCATGCAGAGAGAGCCCGAACAAGGCTGGGTGGGGCTTTTATGAGTTTTGGAAAGGGGGAGTTACAGGAAATTGTGACACAGGTACAGGGGTCCAATCATTATTATACGACATTATTGACAGCAGGTTTAACCATTCATTGATACTTTTGGTGGGAGCCAATCACAACATTTAGAGTATTGACCAATCACAGAGTGGGCCCAGGACCCTCACGTAGGGCGTGACTAGTCTTAAGCAATAGGTGATTATTTTATAGCCTCCATCTTTAGGCCTGCCCTTAGAAATGTTAAAAGTGTTGGCTGGCCTTTGCTGATTGGGTGTTACAAGGGTTGTCCCTCCTTCCTTGGGCCATGTGTGCCCTTCTATTGTCTAATGATTCTGAGAAGCCGAATTCAGACCTGTGTCCTTACAGTGGCTTGGGTCATTTCAGAGACTTGCTCAGTTTTTCTGGGTATCTCCCATGGATATAGGAGTTATACATGTTATTAAACTTTATGTGTCTTTCTCCTGTTAAGTTTTCTTTTATTAGGTACGTGTCTCAGTCAAGAACATAGGAGGGTAGAGAGAAAATTATTTTTTGTTCCTTTATATAACAAAGAAATGAGTGTAACAAGTATAACAAGACCAAGTTGCTTTGTAGTAAATCGGTGATTCTCATATATGACTGCAATGTACAATCATTTGAGAAGTTTTAAACAGATACCAGTGCTTTGGCTCCTCCCACACAGGTTCTAATTAGCCTGTGGAAAGGCATGGTAATTTCAACATTTTAAAAGCTCCTCAAGTGCTTCTAGTATACTGGTCAGATAGAAAACCATGGAAGGAAGAGTAACTATGTCAACCCCCAGGAATGTTTTAATTCCCTTCTACACCAAGTACATTGTCACTTGTTAGAAATAAATTCTCTTTAGTTGTCAAAGTGGCTCAGTAAGATAGATGTTATTATCCCCACTTTACAGATGAAAAACAGACATTAAGAAAATCAAAGTAATATGTTTAAAGTCACACATCTAATAATTTTAAACACCGGGGTTAGAAGAAAAGCGTGTCAGATTACAAAACTCATCTTTGCAATTTTCTGTCCTCTAGAAGCTAGCACAATCCCTGGGACCTAAGGGCCATTAAAATCTAAGTTAACTACTGTCCATAAATCCATTTGTGCTAGTATTTTTAAATATACCTACTTATTACCAAATTCTATGCAAAATGAAAATATTCATATTTGAAATAGGACTAAAAATTTAAATATAAATATATTTAAAGAGATTGACAACAAAATAGTATTTCAAGAATAAAATCATAGAATAAGGGCACCTGGGTGGCTCAGGAGGTTAAGCCTCTGACTCTTGATTTCCACTCAGGTCATGATCGCACAATTCATGAGACTGAGACCCACAGTGGCCTCAGGGCTGACAGCGGGGGAGCCTGCTTAGGATTCTCTCTCTCCATCTTTCTCTGCCCCTCACCCACTAATGCATACATGTGAGCTCTCTCACTGTCTCCATCTCTTTCTCTCTCAAAAATAAATAAATAAACATTTAAAAAAATTACCAAATATCCATTTCTACTTTTGGGGTATGCTTTCCTAACTGAACCATAGTGTCATGAAATCTTTAACACACAATATCCTTTTAGGAAGATATGCCCCCTACCACTTCTAATTTAGCTTATCTTTATAGTATCCAACATAAAAATATAACTCCAAATTGCCTTCCAACTTTTACTTGAATATACAAGGTTAATATTTGATTTACTTCACCTAAAACATATTTGAAATAGGGGCACCTGGGTGGCTCAGTCAGTTAAGCGTCTGACTTTGGCTCAGGTCATGATCTCAAGGTTTGTGAGTCTGAGCCCCATGTCAGTCTCTGTGCTGACATCTGGGAGCCTGGAGCCTGCTATGGATCCTGTATCTCCCTCTCTCTCTATGCCTCCCCCACTCATGCTTTGTCTCTCTTTCGAAAATAAGTAAACATTAAAAAAATTTTTTTAAAAATACACATTTGAAATGTTATTGAAACCAAGTATTTTTATGGACTATTTCATAGTATTCTCCTCTCCAACTGGTTATGAACTAAAGTCATGGGATGTAAAGCTTGTAAATATTTGATAAGTTAACTTATCATGTTGTATTTATTTCACGAGAACCCATGGATTGCCTTCCTAAAAATTTCGCAGTGGTGTATTCCAAAATAAATCACAATCATTGAGGCAGCCTGGTCAAGGAGCAAATTTCATGACCTGCAAACAGCAAATTTTAAAATCTGCCACTGTGGCACTGTCCGACACGGTCTGTGTTTAAGACATCCATGATGTTTTCTTGCCCCCTTCAAATTCTGCCTTCCTTTTCCCCAAAGCATTTGATTTTGCCTTAGTTGTATATAGAGAGAGTTCTGTTGTTTTTCTTTTAAATAAAAAACCTTTGGAATACTTAGGGGAAAATTGATTTAAACCTAACTAGAATAACCTTTATTTCAGTGCTGAGTTTTGCTAACATTTTGCATGTTAGCTCTTCTGTTAAGTTTGATGCCCCACTGAACAGTCTATATATCTTTTCTTGTTTTCAGTCTTCGAACAAGAAGTTGAGTCTATATTTTTAAAAAAGCTGATTTTTTTTTCTAATTTAAAAACTAGAAATAAGTATTGATAAAAAAAAAGGGGCTGAGGTATTAAAGGAAATTAGGTAATTATCAAAAAATACTTGTGAGAGAATAACAATGAAAAACTTGTCTGATTGTAGGATTGAATTAAAGTTAGTAGCAGCTCAGCTTTGCCTAAGATCTTATTTTAAAAGAACACTAAATAGGCATTTTTACTACATGTGGTTTTAATCAGTGTGATATAATTTTCAGTTCCTTTGATTAATGAGTACATTCTCAGCTCTTAGGTGTTACCTATTTGTTCAGAAGTCATAGAAACACTTCGATTTAACTGGCTTAAACACAATTTTTGACTTACTTAATTAGCTTCTCTAGAGTTGCTAATAACCGTACAGCCTTGACTGTGAACCATGTAATTATTTTGACATTAATTCTCTCCCTGGGATATCTTATGCTTGATGTCATCATTTCTCCACTTCAATTTCTGGCTAGTAATTTTACAACTGTAATGAAACTACTATTGGAAGTTGTGCGTGAATATTATACCTTAAAATTCTGTGACATAAATAGGTGTCAATTTTAATCTCACTTTAATAACAACTATATGCTCTACAATACCTGGTAAGTTACCAAAAGGTGAGATGAGAAAACTAGTTATATACCTTAAGGAAAGATGAATCAATGTCAGTCTTATCAAAGCATGGATATACATGTTTTTAAAGTCGGATTCAATGCATTAAATGAAACTACCAAAAAGTTGACAGAGCACAATTACGGGTTTAGACATTTTCCAACCAAGAAAAGTTCTCTTTGAAATTGCACCTTTGTAAATATACGTGTGCACTCAAGAGACAGAGAAAGAAAGGAAAAAGAGAGAAAAAGAACAGAGGGGGGTGGAGCTGAGGCAGAGAGAGAGAGAGAGGGAGGTGACCCTGAGTGGAGAAACAAAAGAATGTTAACATGGCAGACCCATCCTGCATTCCATTTTTGCCTTCTCCCCAAATATTGTAATTATTAATATTCAATTCAGGAAAAATAAAATTTACTATAACCCCAACCACATGCACAAAGAAATGAAGCCAGCTGAATGCTGATGAATAAAATGACCTACTGGATTTTGAAGTAAATGTAGGGTCAGCCAGGTAGTGGTCATTCCCTCCTCTACTGCGCTCCTCAGGAACTTTCTATACCCCAGGGATCTCCAGTGCTTTGAGAAAACCAACTTACTCCCATCACACAATTCTGTGGGACTATCTTGTCTCTCCTTGCCCTGATCAAATTCTGTGGTTGATCGTTATAATCATTCTCCGTTGCATCTCTCACTCCATCCCACTTACTTGGAAGAAATCACAGCATGGAAACACTTTTTCTGAACCTCTATTAGTGCAGCTTCTTGGAATGCTGAAAAATACACTTTAAATTGAACATCTGGAAGCTGAAGTGTGTCTTTATGTTTCCAGGCATCTTGACTATATTTTTTATTCCATTAATTTTCCTAGTTGTCTTAGATAACTATTCCATTCTCTCTTTTCTCCTCCAGTGATTTATACCAACTTCTCTGTCCTTTGTCTAAATTGGTAAATGTACTTTTATTAAAGAGATTGAAGCACTTGAAAGAGGTTTTTCCAGAATCCTCTGCATATTAGTGTATCTCCTACCTCCCAACTCATGTAATCTATTTTACTGCTTGTTATTATATATGAACCATTCATGATCCTCTTTATAGCTGATGTCCCAACTCCGGCATTAATTTGCTTCTCTTTTTGCCTATTCTAGCATACAGCGCTGATAACTTCCCATATTTCTTCTACAGACTGTTTTTATTTCTATCAAATCATTTTCACTGCTATAAAATAAAATATTATTCTTCCAAAGCAAAAGAGGAGGAAAAGGAGAAAAGGAGGAAAATGGAGGAGGGGAAAGAAAGGGAGGAAGAAGAATTTCCTAACCCCCAGGCATCACATTTTGTTTCCCTCCCTTCAAACAGTACTTCTCAAATGAATAAACTATATACGTGTCTCCAATTTCTTTTCTATTCTCTCTTTAAACACTTTTTCATCACAAAGCCATCCAACTTGCTTTCTTCAAGTTTACCAAAATGATACCTATGTTGCTATTTCCAAGGCCACTTCTCAGTTCTCAGTATATCTAACCTAATAGCAATATTCATCAAAGTTAATCACATAGTCCTTAATAAAGTTAATCATTAGGATAACACATAATATTATTTTCTCTTCTATTTCCCTGGTTGCTCCCTCAAAGTCTGCATTATGGCTCATTCCTATTCTTCCAGATACCTTAAGTTTGTAGTATCCTATGACTTCATGATGTTTTTTTTCTTAGCTATGTACACTCAGACCATACATCAGGTGACTGATATGCACTTAACACATGAGACATATGTTTGCAGAACTTCCAAATTTCCATCTTCAGCACAAATCTCTCTCCCAAACTCAATACATACACTTAACTTCTCACCTGAATTCTCCTCTTATGTATCAAATAACTGCTTTTCTTTCCTTCCTTCCTTCCTTTTTCATGGCCTGAGCCGAAGTTAGATGCATAATGATTGAACCATCCAGGGTCTCAAATAATTGCTTTTCTAATTTAACATGTCCAAGATAGACCTCTGATTTCTGTGCCAAATCTTTTCCACTCATAGCCTTTCCTATTCCATTTGATGGAAATTCTATTTTTCAAGTTGGAACCTTCTTTGAATCTTTTCTTACATATTTAATTCATGTCTTAAAACCCAGAATTTAGCCACTTCCTACTAGGTCCCCTGCTACGTTGCAGTGTTTGTCATTTTAATCCCTCAGGTACACAATTACAGTTGTTTTCTACTTCCATCTTTGCCCAATTCCCAAAATCTATTCTCAATAAAACATTGAGAGCGGTCCTTTTAAAAATCGAAGTCTCAGGGGCACCTGGGTGGCTCAGTCGGTTGAGCCTCCGGCTTCAGCTCAGGTCATGATCTCAGGATTGTGGGTTGGATCCCCGCATTGGGCTCTGTGCTGACATCTAGCTCAGAGCCTGGAGCCTGCTTAGGATTCTGTATCTCCATCTCTCTGACCTTCGCTGCTCACGCTGTCTCTGTCTCTCAAAAATAAATTTAAAAAAAAATCTAAGTCTGATGACATCCTCCCTGTATCTACAATCCTCCTCAAACTCCGTATTTCATTCAGAGTAAAAGCACAAACAGTTATAGTCACCTAAAAGGCCATCATGATCTTAAAACATTATCCTTATCTTATTTCCTATCTTCCCCCCCCCCCCCGCCATACTTGTTCCAAGCCTACTGGCCTGTTATTCTTCAATTATGCTTGGTAAACTCCTATTGTGGGCCTTTACACCACCTATTTCTTCTGCTTGGGATAATCTTCACCTAGGCATCTGCAGAGATATTTTTCTCACTACCTTTATGATTTTGTTCAGTGTCACATACTCTAGGTAGAGCACCCTAACTTCTGCCTTGCCACTGTCCCTTAAATCTTATCCAATTTACCCAGTCCATGACCCAGAATCACTTTTCATAACAGCATAATGTATATAATGTACTTATTATCTCTACAAGATTGTATTCCTTCTCCTTCTCCTAGAATAAAAGATTGACAGAGACCTGTCATCTTTATTCTGATTGTTTATATGTCCCATGCATGTAGAATGGTGCCTGGCCTAGTAAGATTCAACATTTGCTAACAAACAACACTGATTCCCATTTGTTGTATGTAATGCACTCTTTCTCTCTTAACTCTTAGGGTTTTCTGTTTATCCTTAATATAGTGAAGTTTCATTACAATGCCTACATGCTTGTTTTTGCTGGAATTTGCATGTATTATTTATTGCATTGGTGTTTCTTTGCTGTTGTTTGAAGTAGTATCGAATTCTGAAGACTCATCATATTTAGTATGTAAAACTTGAGACCTTTATTTCTTTACAGCTTTCTTGCCTTCCATACTCACTATTTTTACTTTTGAAACTCTAATTAAAAGTATTTCAAAGCTTTTGGGTTGACACTGTTGCTCTAACCTCTTTTCATATTCTCCTTACTTGTTTCTTTTGGACTATATATACTGTGATATAGTTTAACATAATTTTGTCTACTGTGTTGTATTTATACTTGATCTTATGATTTCTGTTACTGGTTTGGTCAATTTAATATTTATTATTTAATTTCCCAGATTTCTGACTTTTTCTGTTTTATAAAAAGTTTTCATTTTGCATAGTCTCCTATCCTTTTACAGCAGTTGGTTCTATTTTAAATTTAAAAATTTTAAATATATGAGTTTTACAATATTCTTTCTAAGTGTTGTTCTGTTCATTACTTTTTGTAAGTATTACATTTTCTATACCTTTATATCTAGAAGTAGAACTTCCTTATATGAACATTAATTTTTAATTCACTTTATGTCCTTTTTGGGGGGTTGGAGGAATTTCCCCTGCCTCAGTTCTGGACCTTGTGTGCTTCCTTAATGAACAGAGTTTCAGTCTCCTTATCTTTATAACTAAGAAATATGTATGTCCCAATTGTGGAAATGGATTTAAATGATATAAGTAACATAAAATATGAACTTTCGTATATAGAAAGTGATGACATGGGATTAATAAGTATTATTAGCAGACTGTAAAATTCTTGAGAACATATTCCAAATCTTGTTTCTTTTATTCTCAGTAATGGCCATAGTAAGTGTCGTGCCATTTGTAGAGTGAATAAATGATGGAAAGGAGGAAAAGTTGTTAGTTTTTGGCATTCATTTAGAAGGAGTGTGAGTCTTTTTAACTTCTTTTATTATGACACTTTTTTCTGCTGTTTCTAAAGGATATTTACAGTTGAGAGCTTTGGTCATTGGTTGTCAACACCAGGTATTAGAGTCATGAGAGAAGACAAAAAATACTATGAAAACCTGGTCCTCAACTAGAGTTTTTGATTTAGTTGTTTTTAGGTGTGTCTAGTTCATTAAAGGTAATTCCAGTGGGCAAATTTTTTTCAAACCATAATAAAAATATAGGATTAAAAATTGAAACAAGATGGAGTGCCTGGATGGCTCAGTTGGTTAAGCGTCCGACTTATGCTCAGGTCATGATATTATGGTTTGTGAGTCTGAACCTTGCGTTGGGCTCAGAGTCTGGAGACTGCTTCGGATTCTGTGTCTCCCTCTTTCACATCCCCTTCCCCACTCACTTTCTCTCTCTGTCTCTCTCTCTCTCTCTCAAAAATAAACATTTAAAATAATTTAAAAATTTAAAACATGAAAATGCAAAGTTTACATATTGATCCTTAAAACACATAGCTAATATATGTCTCTGATCATATCACAGATACATCAGTATAATTTGAGCAATATTTAATTGACAATAGAGCTTAAATTAATTAGATTTAATTTACAATAATAGTACAGCAAATACACAGCAAAATGTTGTTAAAATAAGATGATAAAATAAGCAACAGTGCAGGGCGCCTGGGTGGCTCAGTCGGTTGGACCTCTGACTTTGGCTCAGGTCAGATCTCACGTTTGTGGGTTCGAGCCCCACGTCGGGCTCTGTGCTGACAGCTAGCTCAGAGCCTGAAGCCTGCTTCCGGTTCTGTGTCTCCTTCTCTCTCTGACCCTCCCCCTCTCATGCTCTGTCTCTTTTTGTATCAAAAATAAAATAAAACGTTAAAAAAAATTAAAAAAAAATAAGCAACAGTGCTGTTAATTATGCTGCAGATTTTAGTTGGGGAAATTGTTCTGAAAAATAATGTTTAAACTAGCATACAGTTTATATGAAAATTATATACACCTACATTCAAAATTTTGATGATTACATTAATTACTTTATAAAATAAATCTAATTTTACTTATTTATTCAGCAATTTTACTTAAAAACTTTGTTGTTGTTGGGCAATTGATGTACTCTAGCCACTGTATTATGTAATGGTGGCACATAATTGAGACTGACACTTTTCTCCTACACTTACATATTAAAAGTAATAACAAACGTTCCACACAATTATAATCAGTGTTTCTAAGTTTCATGTTTTATCAGATGTCAATTTTGATAATTATTTGAAAGCCACCATAATAAAAGATACAATTACTTGAGAGAAATGATGAAAAATTAATTTTCCTTTAATAATAAAGATATAATAAAGATAATAAATATCTTATGTAGCATATGAAATTATGAAATTAGGAGAATAAAGTGGGTTTATTGTTTATGTCCAACACAGTACATAATTATATATTGTTTTTATGATAGGCTACATTTTGTACAACTCAGAAAAAAGCAGCTCTATGAGACTAAAGACAGTTTTCAATCATCTTGACTATATTTTTTATTTCATTAATTTTCCAATGACATATTTGTGCCTTAAATCTGGAACCAGAAAACCCAGTTTATTTGGACATCTTGACAGCATTCTCAAAGCATTAAAAAAAAGTGATATTTGGAGAAAAATAAACACGTGAAGTCAAAGGTAATTCTATATTAATCTAGTTGTATATTCAATGTAATAGATTCCTCTAATGTGTTGGATTCAAACAGGTACTAGGACCACCTTGGACATGGTTCCACATTGTTACAAGTTTTTAAGAAATGGTCTCTGATGTCACAGACCTGGGGGCTGGGATAGGCAGAATTCTAAAAATAACCCTCAATGCCCTTTCATTCTAAAATTCCACCCTTTATCTGTGGATGGAATTTATGAATATGACTAGATGTTACTCCATGATAATGTTATCTTACATGACACAGGTAATTTTGCAGATGTAATAAACATTGTTAATCAGTTAACCTTAAAATAGTGAGATTATTTGGTCAGCCTAATGGGATCACAAAGCTCTTTAAAACGGAGTTGTTTCTGTTTGGTTGCAGAATGAAAAGGAGAGAGATGGTAGGTATGAGAAGGGTGGTCCCCTGCTGCCTTTGCAGGTGTAGAGGGCCTCTGCAGAAGCAACACAGGCCGGCCTCCAGGAGTGGAGGATAATGGCCTCCCAGGAGATAGTGGGCAAAAAAGAAAAAAGTCCCGCAGATTTATAGCCACAAACAACTGGATTCTGTTAACAATCTAGATAAGTGTGGAATCCGATTCTTCTCCAGAGACTCTAGGCAAGTGCCTGCAACTGCCAGTACATTGATTTCAGCCTGTGAGAACATAAGAGAACTCAGTCCAGCTGATCCAATCCTGACCTGATTACAAAACCAATAAATGGGTGTTGCTTTAATCCTTCGGGTTTGCGATAATAGAAATAGAAAACTGATACAGGCATGAATCCAGCTTCTGCCACTTCTTATGTGCACAATTAGGGTAACTTATGGAGAAGTAATATGTCTAAAACATACTATGGGGGATGCAGAAAAGTAGCAATACGGTTGAAATGCATAGCATAATGGAACATAACAATAAAGAAAATGAGCTAAGAAAAGTATAGACCTCGACTTTAAATGAATCATGTATTATACATACGACGAAAATTTTAAACTAATTAAGCTTTAAAATTGTTTTAATGCTAAACATTTCCTATTCCATCGTTAAACTCGTATGTATTGAATTAAACCGATAGTTTATAGTGCTCATCACAACTTCTTCTAAATCCCAGAAGAGCCCCTTATATGGAAAGTGGACACAATACGAATACAAATAACACCAACATAAAACAAGCAACACAAGGAAACACAACAATGCATATGCCAGCACGGAGAACTTTGCATGTGTGAATCCATTCCATTCTCACCATCCATTTATTTGCGCTTTTTGTGTATTAACCCCTAATAGATTTCCGTAGTGTGAAAAGACAAAGTGGGGCATGTTAAAAATTCGGAGTTTAGGGGCGCATTTATGAATTAGAATCCGGAACCGGTCGGACCCCAAGCCAGGAACGATCCAGCAGCTGGAGCGATGGGTGATGTTTACAGAGAAAAGGCAGAAGCAAAGCAAAGGCCTCACTGATTGGCTGAAGCCTAGACAGCGGTTTGTGATTGGTTGTCCTTAGGTTTCGCTCTGATAACTTTGAAGTATTGGCGGCTTGGATTTGGTTTGTTTTTGTCGGCCTCTGGGGTTTGAGGTCTCCCTCGGGCTATGGCCTTGTTTCATTAATTCAGCAGTCAGTACTTGCAGGCGTATTTTCAAATGAAGCTGAGGAGGACAGAGATTTAGCAACTTGCGCAAGACGGCACAGAGGTGAGTTTTGAACTGTTGTCCCTGTGGTTAACCTTTCTTAGGCTTCATCTCGTCTTACGCTGGGCCTTGGGAACGTTTTCCCACGGATACGAGGAAACTGTTGTAACTGTTGTGTCAGAATTGAGTTAAACTGTTGCAGGACACCCAGCTGGTGTTGCCGAACTGCTTTGAGAAACATCTCCATACTTTTGGTGACCAGAGCACGGAAGTGTTGAGCATAGTAGCGGAGGACAAACACAGAAGGGTAGTTTTTCTCTAGGAGATATTTAACACTTACCATGGTGCCTCGCAAAATATTGGTGCATTATAATTGGCTATAAGTCATTGAAAAGCTTTTAAGATGTGAAGTAGGTGGTGTAAGAATTATAAAACAAATGTTGATATAATGACAGACACTTGAAAAAACATTGTGTGTGTGTACACACATTCTGATGTCAAACCTGACGTGGCTTATCCATTAAAACCTGTATTTAAATATCGGAACACATAAAACAAACAATAATAAAAAAGTTACATATCTATCTTGGAGACCCAGTTTGGTTCTATTTTCACAACTACTATAAACAAATATTGCATGAGCCATTTTTTTCAATATTAACTTTAAGACATGGGAAATGCTAATAAAATCATTTTCGATACACAGTCGTTGATAGTTTGTAACATCAGTGCCTATTCTACCTGGGAAAAGAACACCTTGAAATGTGTATTAACCCCTAAGTTTTGGGTGACTGTACCATGTATATTTGCAAATGTGGCACCACACAGCAGCTCAACTAGATACATTTCTGATCCTGCCTAAAATCTCGGGTTGTATTATATTACATGGTAGTAATAGATTTTGTAATATACTTAGCATTTCTTATTATTACATCTCAAGATAACACATCTCTGGTTTTAGTAGTTTAGCTATATTTTGTTATAAATGCTATTTATTAATACGGAAATATGTTTTAGACAGAATATCTGATAAGCCACTGATTTAGTATTTTTTCTCTTATAAAGCATTGTGCTTCCCAGATTGGTGATTATGGACTCAGCATGTTTCATAAATGAATTTTGGTATACAGTTAGGCCAAGTACAGAAGTTCTTCCAAAGCACTTTTTTTTTTTTACATACAGTTTGGAAATCTCTTCATTATTGTTTCCAGTTGCTAAGCAACACCCCCTCTTAGCCTGTTGCCATGGTTCCTCATGAATCAGGGAGGACACAAAGCCATCTGTTTTAACTAACCCCTCCTCTCTCTAAAGTATGACCAGCCCTATTCATCCAGAGGCAAGATGGAGTAAGTTAATGTGACTTAGAGTCTTAGGTAGTTGTGACAGTAAAACCTCTATAAGGTAATTCTTTTTTCTTTCCTTTTTTTTTTTTTTTTGAAAAGTAATCATTTCTTAAAAGAACATAAAATCACTATGCTGCCAAAATGCTACATTTGCAATAGACTAAAAGTACAGTCTGAAATAATAAAAAAGAAACAGACAGTAAAACAAAACCAAACAAAATAGCTTCAGGTATTTTAAACTATTGGTTTTATTTCCTTTAATTTACTGTGGTGTTTACTCTCTGTAAATGTACTTCCTAAAATAACGTTTAAAAGAATGTTTGGAATACATAACTAGAACAGCCAACTTGTTTAATCCCATGGAATCTTTGAAATAGAAATGAACAAATTGTCACTAGGATTATCCTGAATAAAAATTGGAATTTGTCTTTGTTTTCATTTTCCCAAAGCAAAACTAATACTATTTCTTGGACTCCTAACTAGATGGTTTCAGAATGTGCCTGGAGATATGGCTACATTGAGCTTGAAAGTTTTACCAAGTATCCTTTATAGATACACAAACATATATAAAGAGAGTGCTTTTCTCAATAATTTGTTCAGAGTTTGTTAAACTGAAAAGAGAAAGTAAACTTTTACTTATTTGGGATGTTACTAGCTTTGGAGTATACCAGAGTATTTTTTTTAGCACAGTAAATGTGAAGAGTCCCCTTCATTCATAGTGTTCTATTACATATTGCCATGACTGTAGTATTTGTTTTTCAGCTTCACACTTTGCCTCTCATTTTAAAATCATTTCAAAATCCCAGTTTTAAAAACAGACTTTTAAATACGTGAGTTCTGGTGGTTCACCTTAGTATACCTCTCCTCTAACCGCTTGCCAAAACGTGTCAGAAACTCCATGGACTTGCTTTTGGGGCCACATCTGAAAATGCCCTCTTTCCTCTAAAAGTAATGTAATATTTATAACCAAGCACTCTCCGGTTACTAATTCCTAACTTGATTATATGTGCATGTTTAAGTATCTGAAGAGTAGCAATACTTGAAGAGCGGGTAGAATGTGTGTCTGTTACTTTGCTGCTTATTAATCCTGAAATAATAAAGGTAACGTCAGCATTATAATATTTTAATTTTATGACACACAGATATGTTTAACTCAATGTGCATTTATCAAGGAAAGAGAAAGCCATATATTTCCAGTAAAATTAGGTAACTAAATCTGTAGCACTATCTTCTTAACACTTATGATTTGCCTCAGATTTTCAGTAATGCTTTCCTGGAGCAGTTCCCACAATTAAATTTCCTTAAGCACTTGCACGTAAGACAAAATAATGCACAATCTACTGTAAGACCATTTTGATTATACTTAATGCTTTAGTTAGATCAGTTTTCAATGTTTTAGTTAATATTCTGGATTAAAAACCTCGACTTTTGAACTATATATCCTATTCTTTATAGGACACAGAATTCCCAATATTTAAAAAAAATAATGTTTCTTTAAATTTGAAAGCCTCCATATTCATGTGGGCTTTTTCATTTATAAAGGACAATGTATAATATGTACCTTTTCAGATTTAGAGATTGTGTATGACTTGGTGTTCTGACAGTGTTTTGCAGTGAGTTTATTGTGTATTTTGTTAACTATGTATACTGAAATGTTTATGCCTTTGCATTTATAATATAGATTTTTTGAAGACTCATTATAAATGAGTTTTAGTATTTATATCTAAAAGGAATTTGTGGTTTAATATGTCATAACCTTCATCCCTATTACGAACATGTGTCTTAATCCAGAATACAACACATAGTATTTCTTCAGGTATTGAGGTGAAATGTTTTGACATAAGTATGCACCTATGCAACCATCACCAGAATCAAAATGATAAATGTATTCATTAGCTCCCTAACGTTTCCTCAAACCCCTTTGCACTCCCTCTTTCACCTCTCCCTGCTCCAAACTGCTGCTCTCCGTAGCTAATCATTGTTTTCTGCCATTATACATTAGTTTGCATTTCCTATAGTTTTGTATCAGTGGAATTATATAGAGAGTGCTCCTTCCGTTTGGCCTCCTTAACTGAGCATAATTATTTTGAGATTCCTCCGTCTTTCCATGCACATATTTCATTCATTTGTGTTGTTGAGCAGTACTGTACAGCATACCACAGTTTTATTCATTGACCTGTAGATGAACATTTGGTTATTTCCAGTTGTGTGCTGTTACATGGAAAGTTGCTATGAACATTTGTTTATAAGTCTTTTATGCACACATGCTTTCACATTTTTTGAAAACATACCTAGGATTGGAATGGCTATATTACATGGTGTGTGATTCTTAGCTTCTTAAGAACATGACGAAATGTTTTCCAGAGTGATTGTACCACTCTCATTTCTGTTCCCACCAGAATTATGTAAATTTCAATTCTTTTTTTTTTAATGTTTTATTTATTTTTTTGATACAGAGAGAGACAGAGCATGAGAGGGGGAGGGTCAGAGAGAGAGGGAGACACAGAATGGGAAGCAGACTCCAGGCTCTGAGCTAGATGTCAGCACAGAGCCTGATGCAGGGCTCGAACCCACCAATGTGAGATCTGACCTGAGCTGAAGTCGGAGGCTTAACCGACTGAGCCACCCAGGCGCCCCTGTAAATTTCAATTCTTAAGTATCCTTATGAGCATCAGAATTGTCTTTTTAATTTTAATGATTCTAATGGTTTTGGAGAGGATTTTGATTTGTTTTTCATTTTATGTCATTAATGACGAACAAGGTGTAGCATCCTTTTGTGTGGTCCCTTGCCATCTATATAGTTTCTTTGATAATCATGTCTAAAATATATATATTGTCTATTCTTATTTGGTTAGTTATTTTCTCATTGAGTTTTGAGAATTCTTTATATTGTCTAAACTATATATATTGTCTATTCTTATTTGGCTAGTTATTCTCATTGAGTTTTGAGAATTCTTTATATAATATGGATACAAGTCGTTTCATCTGTGATTTGCAAAGATTTTCCTCTAGTCTATGGGTTTGTTTTTTCATTTTGTTTTTAATTGTGATGAAGCCCAATAATCTAATTGGCCTTTTGGGGGCCATTTTTTTTGGTGTCCTCTCTAAGAAGTCATTGTTTAACCAATATAACAGTTTTTTTTCCCAGTGGTATCCTCTAGAATGTTTTATTGTTTTAGATTTTATGGTTTTAGATTTTACATTTAGGTCTATGATACATTTGAGTTAAATTTTGTATATGGTGTTAGGTTAGGTGTGGAGCACAGTTAATTTTAATATATATCTTGAAAGTTGCAGCTCTGTTTGGTGAAAATATTTTCTATACATTTTCCACTGAATTGGCTTTATGCATTTGTCAAAAATCAAGTCTTCATCCATTGTCTGTTTCTGAAATCTGTATGTTGTTTATTGATCATTTTGAGTGTGCTTACTCCAGTGCCAGTCTTAAATATTTGTTTTATGATGTTTCAAGGTTAAGTAGTCTTAGTTCATCTTTTTCAAAGTTATTTGTAGTTTGATATCTTTTTTATTTTCATATAAAATTTAGGATCAGCTTGTCAATTTCTACAAAGAAACCTGCTGGGATTTTGATTGGTTTTATTGAATCTATATAGATCAGTTGAAAGAATTAACACCTTAACACTTGACTGTTCTGACCCATTAACATAGTATACATCTCCATTTATTTAGGTCTTCTTTAAGTTCTCCAAACAGTATTACTTTTACAGTTTTCCATGAAAGGCTGTCAGAAAAATTATCAACATTTTTGTCAGATATATCCCTAAGAATATTGTTTCAAGTATTTTAGTGTTATTTTAAATGTTTGTAATGAATGGAAATATAATTGATTTCTATATATTGATTTTGTTTTCTGCAACCATACTAAATTCACATATTCTAATAAATCTTTGTTAATTTTATCAGATTTTTCCTTCTTTTTTTTTTTGCTTTTAAATTTATTTTTAAGTTAGCTAACATACAGTGTAGTCTTGGCATCCAGAGTAGATTCCCGTGATTCATCACACACATACAACACCGAGGGCTCATCCCAAGTGCCCTCCTCAGTGCCCATCACCATTTTTCCCACTGCCAGAACACCCCACCCTCATCGACCTCCAGGTTGTTCTCTGTATTTAAGAGTCTCTTAAGGTTTGCCTCCCTCTCTGTATCTCATTTTTCCTTCTCTTCCCCTATGGTCATCTGTTAAGTTTCTCAAATTCCACATATTAGTGAAATAATATGGTATCTGTCTTTCTCTAACTTATTTTGCTTAGCATAATACCCTGCAGCTCCATCCACATTGCTGCAAATGGCAAGATTTGATTCTTTTTCATTGCCAAGTACTGTGTGTGTGTGTGTGTGTATAATACATATATATATTATATATATAATGTGTGTATTATATATATAATATATATGCGCCACCTCTTCTTTATCCATTTATCAGTTGGTAGACATTTGAGCTCTTTCCATAATTTGGCTATTGTCGATAGTGCTGCATGTGCCCCTTCTAATCAGGACTCCTGTATCCTTTGGATAAATTACTAGTAGTGCAATTGCTAGGTTGTAGGGTAATTCTATTTTTAATTTTTTGAGGAAACTCCACATTGTTTTCCAGAGTGACTGCACCAGTTTGCATTCCAACAGTGAGAGAGGGTTCCCTTTTCTCCACATCCTTGCCAACATCTGTTGTTTCCTGAGTTGTTCATTTTAGCCACTTTGACCAGTGTGAGGTGTTATCTCAGTGTGGTTTTATTTGTATTTTCCTGATGATGAGTGATATTGAGCATCTATTCATGTGTCTGTACACCATCTGGATGTCTTCTTTGGAAAAATGGCTATTCATTTCTTCTACCCATTTCTTTACTGGATTGTGTTTTGGGTGTTGAGTTTGATAAGTTCTTTTTAGAATTTTGATACTAACCCTTTATTTGATACATCTTTTGCAAATAACTTCTCCCATTCCCTCAGTTGTCTTTTAGTTTTGGTGATTGTTCCTTTGCTGTGTAAAAGCTTTTTATCTTGATGGGGTCCCAAAAGTTCATTTTTGTTTTTATTTCCCTTGCCTTCAGAGACATGCCAAGTAAGGAGTTGCTGCAGCCAAGGTCAAAGAGGTTGCTGCCTGTTTTCTCCTGTAGGATTTTGATGGTTTCCTGTCTCATATTCAGGTCTTTCATCCATTTTGAATTTATTTTTGTGTATCGTGTAAGAAAATGGTCCAGTTTCAATCTTCTTAATGTTGCTGTCCAGTTCTTCCAGCATCATTTGCTAAAGAGACACTCTTTTTTCCTTTGGATACTCTTTTCCTGCTTTGTTGCAGATTAGTTGGCCGTATGTTTGTGGGTCCATTTCTGGTTCTCTATGCTGTTCCATTGGTCTATGTGTCTGTTTTGGTGCCAATGCCATACTGTCTTGATGATAACAGCTTTGTAATACAGACTAAAGTCTGGGGTAGTGATGCCTCCAATTTTGGTATTCTTTGGCCACTGAGGCTCTTTGGTGATTGCTGTAAATTTTAGAAATGTTTGTTCTAGCTCTGTGAAGAATGCTGGTGCTATTTTGATTGGGTTTGCATTCAGTGCGTAGATGCCTTTGGGTAGCATTGACATTTTAACTGTATCTTCTTCCAATCTCTGAGCATGGACTGTTTTTTCATTTCTTTGTGTCTTCTTCAATTTCTTTAATAAACTTTTTATAGTTTTCAGCATAGAGATCATTTACCTCTTTGATTAGGTTTATTCCTAGATATTTTATGGTTTTTAATGCAATTATTCATGGGGTCGATTCCTTAATATCTTTTTCTGTTGCTTCATTATTGGTGTATAGAAATGCAACCATTTTCTCAGATTTTTCTACATACACCATTTTTCCTCTGTAAATAGAAACAGTTTTTTCCTTCCTTTTATTTTTTTATGCTTATTTATTTTTGAAAGAGAAAGAGACAGAGTGTGAGTGGGGGAGGGGCAGAAAGAGAGGGAGACACAAAATCCTAAGCAAGCTCCAGGCTCTGAGCTGTCAGCACAGAACCAGACGCAGGGCTCAAACTCACAGACCTAGATCATGACCTGAACCAAAATTGGAGGCTTACCTGACTAAGCCACCCAGGCACCCCAAGGAAGTTTCCTTCTATTCATATTTTGCTTAGAGTATTTATCAGAAATGGATGTTTGATTTTCCAAATGTTTTTCTTGCATCTATGCAGATGAGTGTATGTTTTTTCTTAAAAACATTTTAATATGGCAAAATATATTGATAGTTTTAAATGTTAAACTAAACTTGTATTCATGACATAAACTCCACTTGGTCATGATATATTTATTGTCATTTTATATTTTGCTGGAACTGACTACATTAACTTTTGTTTAGAATTTTTGCCTATATCTTCATGAGGGATATTTCTAATAATGTCTGTCTGGCTTAGAGCTATGGTTGTAGAATAAGTTGGGAAGCCTCATCAAATTTTTGAAGATTTTTATAGAATTGTTATTATTCCTTTCTTAAATGTTTGATACAATTAACTATGAAGCCATTTGGATCAGAAGTTCTCTTTGAGGCACACCAGGGTGGTTCAGTTGTTTAAACGTCTGACTCTTGATTTCAACTCAGGTCATGATCGTATAGTACCTGGTGTCAAGCCCCATGTCAGGTTCTGTGCTGACAGCGTTGTGGAGCCTGGTTGGGATTTTGTCTCTCTCTCTCTCTGGCCCTGCCCCACACCCACATATACTCTCTCTCAAAAATAAATGAAAATTTGAAAAACATTCTCTTTGAAACACAGGTTTTAGCTGAAAATCCAAGTTCTTTCATAAATATGGGACTATTTTTTCCCCTATTTTGTTCATATTATCAAATATGTTCTTAGATTTCTCCACATATCCATTCTCTTCTTTCCATTCTAGAATCCCCACAGGCTTAACAAATACCTCCCCTGGTCTCAGCACCTTAACTGGTGGTGTGACCCTGAACCTCATGTTAGGCCATTCCCAGGCCAAGACTACTGCACTTGTCTTTTACTATCAAAGTCAGACAACTGAATATTAAGAATGTCCAAGTGAACCAAAATGGTACCAAACATCTATCTTCCCCTGCCTCCCATGTGTAACAGAAAACTTATGTCTAATTAATGATTCAGGTGAGTTAACCCTCCCTGAATGATGTTTCACCTTCTTGCCTGTTGGTCCTTTGACACAAGTTGTCCAACTATCCAGTAGTCACCTGTAGCTTTTGGTGAAAATGGGCTAGTGAAGATGCTAGACTTTAAGACTTCATGTTGTTTCCACTTACCTTTTTATTATTTTTTAATGTTTATTTACTTATTTAGAGAAAGAGAGAGAGAGAGTGCACACATGTGTGGGAGGGCCAGAGAGAGAGGGAGAGAGAGAATTCCCAGGAGGCTTCACACTGTCAGCACGGAGCCTGACAGGAGACTTGATCTCAAGAACCATGAAATCATGACCTGAACAGAGATCAAGAGTTGGACGTTTAACCGACTGAGCCACCTAGTGCCCCTCCACTTGTCCTTGTCTTCGACATGCAACTGTCAGGGATGCTCCCTGGGCCCAGTCTGAGCTCCACAGTATTTACATTTGAAATAGACCTGAGTCCAGACTCAAAGAAGAGAGCAGATCCAGATAATCTGTAGCTTGAGCAGAGCCTCCATCCTGGGCTCATCCTAGAACATTTAACTCCAGCCAACCCCAAGTCACTTTGAGTGATTAAAGAAACAAAAAAGTGTTTACAGCTATTTTGACTTGGTTTGGTAAACAAATCTAACCTATCCAAAAATTGATACCTGTAAGTGGGGTGCTGATGTAACAGAAGCCTAAAGTTTGTGGAAATATTTTTTGGGTTTTTTTTGGAACTGTGTGGAAAAAAGTAGGCAAATAAATAGACGTCTAGAAAATGAACATGAAATTTTTATAAGTGCTTGGAAAAATGCCTAACTAAAACTTACTGGAAAATCATCATATAGAGATTTTATTTTATAATTTAGGTTTTTTTTTATTATGATAAATGTACTCTTTAATCTCTATTCTTTATTTCTCCCATCCCCATCTGCCTCTCCTCTGGGAACAATTAATTTATATTCTGTAGCTAAGAGCCTCTTTCTTGGTTTGTCTTTTTCGTTTTTTCACCTTGCTTATTTGTTTTATTTCTTGAATTCCACATATGAGTTAAAACATATAGTATTTGTCTTTCTTTGACTTATTTTGCTGAGCGTTATACTCTCTAGCTCCATCCTTGTTGCAAATGACAAGGTTTCATCCTTTTATATGGCTGACTTGCATTCCACTGTATGTATATACCACATCTTTATCTATCTATTGATCGATACTTGGGCTGCTTCCATAATTTGGTTATTGTAAATGGTGCTACTATGAACCTAGGGGTGTATAACCCTTTCAATTAGTGTCTTTGTATTATTGAGGTAAATAGCCAGTAGTATGGTTTCTGGATTGTAGGGTAAGTTTGTTTTTAACTTTTTGAGAAAACTTCATGCTGTTTTTCAGAGTGGTTGCACCAGTTTGCATTCCCACCACCTGTTACTGATTTTTAGTGTAATTCTGTTATGATCAGAAAACATACTTTATGTGCCTTAAATTCTTCTAAATTCACCAAGATTTATATTATGGGTCACAGTATGGTCTGTCTTAGTAAATGCTCCATATGCACTTGAAAGAATAGCATACTCTATATGCCTTTTGGGTGGTGTATTTACAAATATCTATTAGGTCAACTTGGTTGATGGATTTGTTTAAGTTTATTTCTTTACTGATTTCCTGACAATGATTTGAGAACTTTCTTATGAACATAGATATTTAGTACTATAAGACACCACAAGAGCTGTTTAAATGGCATCCAACAAGTTTTGGATTTTATTTTATTTTAATTAATTTCAAAAAACTTTCTTCTCTTTGATTTATTTTTACCCATTGTTTAGTTAAAAAGTATGTGTTATTTACTATCCATATATTAGAGCATTTTGAGATATGTTTATGTTATTGATATCTAAGTTAATTCAATTAGTCTCAGGGATCACTTCTACTCTTACATACTATCTGTTAAATTCATTGAAACATGTTTTGTGGTTCAGAACGTGGTTAGTCTTTACTCATATTCAGTTATCCCTTTGAAAGAATGCATATTCTGTTGTGGACGGTTTTATAACTGCCTGTTAGGTCATGTTGGTTGATTGTACCATTCAGATCTATAACTTTGCTGATTTAATGCAATATCTATCATTCTATAAAGTGCTGAGAAAAGGATTTTGAAATCCCTGAATATGATTGATTTGTCTTTTTTTTTTTTTTCCCAGTTTGCTCGATTTTCACATCTCTGTTAGGTTCGTTTTGAAACTCTGTGATTAGGTGCATACATATTTTGTGTCTGTTAGATGGGACTTAATGCTAATTAAGCATTGAGTTTGGCTAATTATTCCTTACTACTGGGGAAAGACCACTCTGAATACTCAGTGTCAGTGAATCTTGAGATTTGCCAGTAAGGTTGGTAGCAATAGGTACTCTCCTTAGCCCCATTTCAGTTCTCCAGTGCAGTTCTCTCTAATCCTTTGAGATAGTGATCTGCCAGCCTTAGGTCATTTCCACCCGTGCCGATCAGAACTCTGCTGTACATTGTCTGCAAGTCTCTAGGGGTTCTCTTTGTACACCTTTGTTTCTCTTATTTTGTGAGACTGGCTTTCTTTTTTTTTAAGTTTATTTATTTTGTTTTTTTTTTTCTATTTTTTAAAATTTATTTATTTTTTAAATAGTTTATTGTCAAATTGGTTTCCATACAACACCCAGTGCTCTTCCCCACAAGCGCCCTCCTCCAACACCTCCACCTCTTTTCCCCCTTCCCCCTTCCCCTTCAACCCTCAGTTCATTTTCAGTATTCAACAGTCTCTCAAGTTTTGTGTCCCTCTCTCTCCCCAACTCTCTCTCCCTCTTCCCCTCCCCCTGGTCCTCCATTAGGTTTCTTTTGTTCTCCTGTTAGGCCTATGAGTGCAAACTTATGGTATCTATCCTTCTCTGCCTGACTTATTTTGCTTAGCATGACACCCTCAAGGTCCATCCACTTTCCTACAAATGGCCATATGTCATTCCCTCTCATTGCCATGTAGTACTCCATTGTGTATATATACCACATCTTCTTGATCTATTCATCAGGTGATGGACATTTAGGCCCTTTCCATGTTTTGGCTATTGTTGACATTGCTGCTATGAACATTGGGGTACATGTGCTCCTATGCATCAGCATTTCTGTATCCTTTGGGTAAATCCCTAGCAGTGCTATTGCTGGGTCATAAGGGAGTTCTATGGATAGTTTTTTGAGGAACCTCCACACTGTTTTCCAGAGCGGCTGCACCAGTTTACATTCCCACCAACAGTGTAGGAGGGTGCCCGTCTCTCCACACCCTCGCCAGCATCTATAGTGAGACTTGCTTTCTTGGTGTTCCCAGACTCTCTCTCTCTCTTTCTCTGTCTCTCTCTCTCTCTCTCTCTCTCTCTCTCTCTCTCTCTAGTCTATCAAGTTGGTAAAGTTCCTCTTTGTTCCACTTTTATTGAGGAATTATTGATATACAGAAAATTGCCTGTGGATAATGTGTATGTTCTGATGAGATGGCTCGGCGCACACCTGTGATTCTTGTCGGAGGCATATCAAATAGTCAAGCTTACGGAGGTAGATAACGTAATGGTGGTCACCGAGGGATGCAGGGAGGGGGTTGCAATAGGAGATGAATAAGTTTTAGAGATCTGCTGTGCAACCCGGTGCCATTCTCTACTTCATCCCTTCAACTGTGGGAGTCTGCTGTCTGCACTGCTTCCCCCCGTAGTGCATCCTACGAGGCCTCAAGGGACTGGGCTGGACCACTTGTAGGGCTTCCTTAGCTCATGCATTTCTCATCTCTTAGGAATGTCCTTTGTCTGTTGCCCAGTGCTTTGAAAAACAATTTTGTTTGTATTTCTTTGTTTCTGTTAGTTTCTTTCAGGTAGGAGGGAATATGCAGTCAATGTTACCTACTTGCTGGAAGCTTCTTTATTTTGATATTTTTTTATTTTCCTCTTTTATCCCCCCTCTTATTTCTCTCATTTCTTAGGCTTATTTGCTCTTATGTTACTTCTAGTTCATCTTAATTTTTACAGTGATTTTCATTTGTATCTACTTTCTGTCATCTCATTCTGAGTTTATTTAATTCTGATTTATGTTGTACTTTAATTTTTCTTTGCTATCTTCTTACTTTACCTCATTTCGAAGGAGTCTGATAGTCTTTTCAGTCATTTTTGTGGGAACATCTTCCTGGCATGCTCTTATTGTTTGTTCATAGGGAGGTAATTTTCCTTTTCCTTTCTCCATTCTTATAGCACGTTTCTTTAAGATTTACACTGATACTGTTATGTTCCTCATTTCCATTTAAAATTGAGCTTTCTAAAACTTAGAAGGGAGCAAGGTTCAGGACATTTTTCTAATGTCACAGACTTCCCTCCTTATATTTATTTAGGGCAGTTTTCAAAATATTTTTGCGTGTGTCCTCAGATTTTCTGGCTCTGTTATTTAACCCTGTTTGGGGCTGGCTTCCCTTTCCCTTCTGGATAGAAGGAGCCTAGTGAAGACTCCCAAGGCACCACATGTCCCCCCGCACCTTCAGTGCTCGTGAGGTCCCCTTGCCTTCACCTGGCATTGGAGAAGGCGAACCCTCTCTTCTCACCTGCTGTTTAGTGAGTATCTGTTGGCTATTCTCGTGTCTTCCTTCCCTCAGGTGCACCAAATCCTACCTGGATGCTGTCTTCTCTGGGACACAGGTGTTTTTACCTGCACGCATCTTGCATATACTGGTTGTTTATCAGCATCTGCTCATATTTTGGGGGAGTTGGAATAAGTTTTCACTTAGTTTTGTTGTAAATGTTCTCCAGGAGTTTTGGGTTGTGCCCTTTTTATATAAAAAGCCGATGTTTGTAAAGGAAAGTAGGCTTCTGTCTCTCTCAATGTCATCTTTCCCAAATTCCCCTCCAGCAACTTTTAATTTCTGCATTTATATTTATCTTAGACTTTTTCCTCCAAAGTTTTCTATCGGGAAACACGTGAGGAAACTTGTTTTTTGCTGAATTTCATGTCCTTTGAGGTAATTTATGTCATAATCATGGATATTATCTGGCTTAAAACACAAGGTTTATTATCAGATTGGTGTGTAGTTCCTCACAGTGTCATTGAGGAGCGTGAAGAAGCAGAGAGGGGTGTTGAGACACACAGAGTCCATCCATGGTTAGGTTTCGTTTCTTCTCACTTTATTAAAGCAACTGTATTTGCTTCCGTCTTTTCCTGGTTGCCTGCCAAATTGCTCTCAGATTTTTGTGTTTTCTTCTCATCCACATTCAACAGAGCCTCCAACCTCATGGCTTTCATAGATGTCTGAAGGGTATTTTAACTCCTATGAACCTTTTTATTACTGTCATCTTCTTACGCGATTTTGCCTATAAGCCCTGATTTGTTACTATAACAATGAAAGTATTAGTCTTAAGATAAAAAAAAGTCCTTTATTATCTTCAGGTAGATCATACTCTATGAAGGAAAGAGTCGGGATAGGAACTTAATAGAATGAGGTGGAGAATTTTAATGACAGGTTGAAGCACAGGGTGCTGTAGGAACAGAAGAATCTTCACAAAACTCCAATTCTACATAATGCAAAGGTCTAGGAGGATAGCTTTATCAAAGAACAGAATGGAGAATTCAGTTTATATATGTGTGTGTGTGTGCGCGCGCGTATATGTGTTTAAATGGAATCATTTTATTTTATTTTATAGATAGAATGCATGAACAGAGAGAGAATCACAAGCAGGCTCCATGCGCAGTGGGCTTGATCCTATGACCTTGGCATCATGATCTAAGCTGAGATCAATAGTCAGATGCTCAGTAAACTAAGCAACCTAGGAGCCCCATCAGTTTATATATTTTATATATACTATATGTTGATATACAGAGAACTGTTGCTAAAATCTATCTCTGCTAGTTTGTAGGAAATACCTGTAAAGATCAATTAATAAACTAATAATCTAAAAACAGAAGATTTCATCAGAGTTTTTCACAACTTTATAACAATATCATATACTATTTAAACCCCATATTTTTATTTCTTTTGGATAAATCTTTAGTCTTAAGTTGAGTTAATTAATTTAAAATTAATTTCCTGTAACATACTTGAAAATTTGATAACTTTTGCAAAAATGAGATACCGAAATAAAAATTATCTGATTCCCCAAATTTACTAATAATTAAACCAACCTTAACCTTATTTCATTTAAATTATACTACAATAATTATTTAATTTTTTTCTAAGTTCCCACACGAGTGGTATACTAAAATGTGAGAATATAGAATACACTTAAACTCTTACTTTATTTCAGTCTCTTTCAAGAGGAAAGGTAACTGCAAGGATAGCTTTGATAAGTCATTTTATTCAAAGTTCTTTAAGTGTGTTAATGCATTAAAAATAATGTTGAAATATAAAACAAAACAAAGCCATATCAAATGAACAAACACATGAGGTAAAATCATGTGGTCTTGTAAGGACAAAGTCTGAACCTAACAGACTCCATGACAGAGGTCCCCCTCTAAGCTAGAAGGTCTAAGGGTCAGTCTTTCCGGAACTATTAGGCAGTTACACATTACCTGAGGCAGAAGAGACCACTGTGCGGTATCCAATCAGGGAAGGCCAGCTACCTCTCCCCACATCCCTAAAGGTGAGGCCTACAGATAGAAATTTTAGATAGGACCCTGTTACCTAATGTTAAAGTTAACCTGATAGTCACCAAACAAGACCCTGAACTCACTCTGTAATTGGTTAATTTCAAAGATACCCTGAATATTGTGATTGGGTCCCGCCAAAAGTAACGAATGCTCTGAACAATGTGTATGGTTAAAGTTACTGCCAATGCTGTTATACAATAATGATTGGATGTCACAATTTTTTGTAACTCCCCCTTCCCAAACCCCATATATACCCTGCTCAGCCCTAGTTCAGGGCTCTCAGCATGGATCCACTGCGTTGGTGAAGGCTGTGAGACCAAACTTAGGCCCAGCAAGCCTAAGCCGTAATAATAAATGCCCTTTGCTTTTACATGCGTGACTCGGTCTCCCTGGTGGTTTCTGGTTTTCGGGTGATATTGAAATCTTGGGCATTACAGTCTCACTTAAGATTCTATCATTCATCCATTCATTTCACAAATATTTATTATCCTTTTACTATGTGAGAACAACTGCATAGAATACATTCCTTGCAATGACTGACCGTAGCTAACCATGTAAATATAAGAGCTTACCTAAGTGGCCACGCAAGACTGAGGAAAAATTGTAAAGTGCTATGAGGAAATTTTGAGTGGATCCTAATCTTAAATGGGAGAACAGTGTAGACTTTTCTGAGGAAAACACATTTCAGCAAAGCAGTTAGGTGGGGAAGAAAAGGAAAGGGAATCTTGTAATGTGAAAAGTAAAAGCCTTAAACAGAGAGACAAAAGGAAATTTCAAGACAGGTCAGCAAATGAATCATGTGGAGCAAGTGGAAAGGGGAGCAGAAGCCTCTGCTGTATTAGACTTCTTAAGAATCAGGCAAATCTAATACTTTACGCTTCATTCTAAGAATGATGTGTCTTTTAAAAATGATCAGATTTACATTTTATGAAGAGATTGGTGGAACTTGTATCCCCAGTGAGGGCTTAGTAAGGCCTTATCAGGCAGACCGTACAGATAACAACTATAAATTCTGAGCATAGCATAGAAAGCAGCTCCCCATAGGCTCTCGATAGTGAATAAACACAGTTTCTAGCAGGGAGGAGAGGCTCTGAGGAGATGAGCTACATTTGGTGATTTGCTGTTTTTTCCTGATTTTATTCCAAATAGCTACTTATAAGATAGTATGATTAACATAGGTAAAATTGGTGTAGATATTCTTAAAGCTATTAAGGTTATTAAGATAGACTTTCTTAATCCAAGCTGAACAACTTCGTTTTATTTACAAGGGTTTTATCTTCAAGGCACCTCTCTATATTCACCCCAGATTATTAATTTTGGTAATCTTTTATAACATCATAAATTATATTATGTCCTGCTAGTCTGCTCAGTACCTCTAAAATGTAGTTTATTTTCTGTAGTTTGGAGATAAAATCCTAAATCTCAGAAGGGGAAGTTGTTCAGTGTAATTTAGTGACAGACAAGTAGCAAAGCCACGATTTAAACACAGGTTTTCATAGTCCCAAGCCGTATACTCTTTCAATGGAGGACTTGTTGAAGAGAACTATTTAAAGTTTCTAAACACATTCCATTATGACAGAGATCAATATGCAGTTCAACCAACTCAACTCAGTATAGGTTTTTTAAAAATGACTTCTAATGTTGACAAAAAAACGCGAAGGTGAATTTTACAAACACAGTTTTCTAGAGCACTAAAATCACCTCAAGAGAAAGCTCATGAAGGTAAGTTGGATCAAGAGCCTCAAGTGTGAGTGAGGACAGGGGTCACTCCTCCTTCAGAAATGAGCTTCAGCGACTTCTAGGAAACAGTTGTCCTGATTCACAGTTCAATTTTTATTCTGTAACTCGCTACCTCAGGATGGGCCTGATTTCCACACTGCTTCCCCTTTCTGAAACATACCTCAATTGATTAACTGGTATTTCAGTGAGATTTATGTATGAGCAGGTGTGGAACTTAGGATGTGTACTTACATTTAGTGGTACTGAAGTCCACTCTATGGTACGACCATATTCATTCATAAAGTTCAGTGGGTAAGGATAGCATTCTGTCTTTGTTCTGGGCTAGGCATGGATGCTTTATTATTATTATTATTATTGTGAGGAGAATACATTAGATAAACTCTTGACAAATTTTTAAGTGAACGATACAGTGTAGCTAACTACAGACCTAGTGTTGTGCAGTAGTTATCTAGAACGTATTCATCTTGCATGATTGTATCTGGGAACACATTGATCAGCAGCTGCCCCTTTCCTGCCTCCTCCTCCCTGACACACCATTACTCTACGGTCTGCTTCTTTGAGTTTTTCAGCATTTGTCCTGTGACTGGCTTATTTCACTTAACAATGTCCTCCAGAGTCACTCATGTTATCACATATGCAGGATTTCCTTCTTTTTAGAGGACAAATTGTATTCTATGGTGTGTCTATACCACATTTACTTGATGCATTCATCTACTGATGGACATTTAGTGGTTCAGTATTTTGGCTACTGTGAATAATACTGCAATGAACATGGCAGTGCAGATAACTCTTAGAGATTCTGATTGCAGTTCCTTTGAATATGTCCCAAAATGGAATGGCTAGATAATATGGTAGTCTCTTTTAATTTGGGGGGAACCTCCATACTCATTTTCACAGTAGCTGTACCATTTTACATTCCCACTAAGACTGTATGAATGTGCCATTATCTTCACATCCTCACCAATGCTTATTTTCTTCCTTCCTTCCTTCTTTTCTTCTTTCCTTCCTTCCTTCCTTTCTTTCTTCCTTCCTTTCCTTTTTCCTTTTCCTTTTCCTTTTCTTTTCTTTTCCTTTCTTTCTCTTCTCTTCTCTTCTCTTCTCTTCTCTTTCTTTTCTTTTCTTTTCTTTTTTCTCTTTCCTGTTCTGTTCTTTCCTGCCATTTTAATAGGTGGAAGTGGTATCTCATTGCTTTGACTTCCATTTCCTTAATGACTACTCATGTTTAGTGTATTTTATACATTTGTAGTCATATCATTTACACATTTTTTAAATGGAGATATTTGTTTAATGATATTAAGTTGTAGAAGTTACTTATATATTTTGTAGACTAATCTCTTACCAGATACACAATTTGCAAATATTTTCTCCCATTTTTGTAAGTGGTTTTTTTTTTTTTACTCTTATTTCCTGTGCTGTGCAGAAGCTTTTTAGTTTGATGCACTTTCACGTGTCTATTTTTGCTTTTTGTCTAGTGCTTTTGATGTTGTATTCAAAAAATCATTGCCAGTACCCATGTCATGTAATTTTCCCCCTTTGTTTTCTTCCAGGGATTTTATAGTTTCAGATCTTAAGTTTAAATCTTTAATCTACTTTCAGTTGATTTTTGTGTATTTTGTAAGATAAGGACCCGATTAACATTCTTTTGCATGTGGATATGCAGTTTTCCCAACACCATTATGGAAGAGATTCCTTTTTCCCTTCTTGGCACCTTGTCAAAGTTTAGTAGGCCACATATTCATGAATTCCTTTCTGTATTGTTTCATTACTTTATATGTCTGTTTTTATTCCAGTGCCATCCTGTTTTTTTTCAATTATTATTAAAAAAAATGTTTCTTATTTTGAGAGACAGAAAGAGGCGGAGAAAGTAGGAGAGAGAGGGGATCCCAAGTATGCTCCACACTGTCAGCACAGAGTCCCATGCGGAGCTCGATCTCATGAACCAGGAAATCATGACCTGAGCCATGACCAAGAGTTGGACTCTTAACCAACTGAGCCACCCAGGCACCCCCATACTGTTTAACTACTATAGCTTTGTAATATATTTGAATTCAAGATGTTGATGCCTCCAACTTTACTCTTTTTTCTCAAGACTGCTTTGACTTTTGGTGTCTTTTGTGGTTCCAAATCAACAAATCAAATTGACCAGCACATTAAAGGATCATACATAATGACGAAGTAGGATTTATCATTGGGATGCAAGGATATTCAACATAGGCAAATAAAATAATGCAATATACCACATTAAGATTATAGGATAAAAATCACACAGTCATTTCAGTAGATGTAAAAAAAAGCATTTGAGGAATACCTGGGTGGCTCAGTCAGTTAAGACTCCGAATCTTGATTTCAGCTCAGGTCATGATCACGTGGTTCATGAGTTTGAGCCTCACATTGAGCTCCATGCTGGCAGTGCAGATCTGGCCTGCTTGTTATACTTTCTCTCTCCCTCTTTCTGTGCCCCTCCCCTGCTCTCTCTTTTTCTCAAAATAAATAAATAAATAAACTTAAAAGGAAAAGCATTTGACAAAAGTTTAGAACCTGTCTTTTTGAAGTACAAAACAACAAAACTTGTCAACATACCATAAATGAAAAGTCTACAGGTGGTGTCATACTCAGTGCAGAGAAACTGAAAGCTTGTCCTCTAAGATCAAGAACAAGGCAAGGATGGCCACTCTCACCACTTCTATTCAATCTACTGGAAATCCAGCCAAAGCAACTAGGTAAGGAAAATAAATAAAAAGCATCCATATTAGCAATTAAGAGGTAAAATTACATTTTTGCAGGTAACATTTTATTATGTGTAAAATCCCCTAAAGATTTCACAAAAATACTGTTTGAACTCATAAGCAAATTCAGTAAAGTTTTAAGATACAAGAATTAACATACAGATATCAGTTGCCTCTCCATACAGTATGAACTAACCTAAAATTACTAAGAAAACAATCCCATTTACAATATCATCCAAAAATAATACTTAGGAATAGACTTAACCAAGGAAGTAAAAGACCTTCTACCTGAAACTACAAAATGTTGATGCAAAAAATTGAAGAGGATGCAAATAAATAGGAAAACATCCATGTTCATAGTTGGGAGGACTTAATATTGTTATAATTTTTCTACTCCCAAAAATCATCTATATATTCCATGCTATTTCTATCAAAATTCCAGTGGCATTTTTGACAGAAACAGAAAAAAAAATCCTAGGCAGGGATGATAATGAACACAATAAATATCCTTAATAGAATGAAATAAAAACTGAAATTTTAAACAAATACAGACTTAATAAATAATTAACATAAATAAATAACATAAAATAATTAACACTTAATGTGTAGATATGCCTCAGACAAGATTTCAAAGTATACTTGTTACTCTTGCAAATATATACAGTTGCGAATAATGCTAGGTGATTACTTATTGACTAATTACTCAGAGAATATTACTATTTTTAAAAATTAATTATAACATTATTTTCTTGCAAAAATAAATGCATACGTGTTTAAAGCCCCAGGAAATGAGAGCAAAAGATGAGTGTTAGGTAGGCATATCAGTCCAGAAAAACTATATTTCTCACATATACTGGCAAGTGAAGGATACATGAGAGAAACTAGAAGAAATAACTCAATGTAACACCTGTCTGATCGACATCTTCAAAATAATGAATCATCTCTCATGGGAAATTACAGAATCGATCTTTATGTACATTTAGCATTACACTAACTCATTGGTTCCTAAACTCCGATTTGAATCTTGGTATATTTTTTTAGAGCTCATACTCATACTAAAGTGAAAGGATTTTTTTACTTTGTTATTCACAAGATTCTGTAACCATTGAGGAATTTGACATGATCTAGTGTTGTTACATCTTTAAATAATTAGCACCTTATCTAGCTATAAGAGTAGACACTATTATTAAGTTACATACTTTAGTGGTTTGGTTTCAGAATTAGCATGAGTTATCTTTTAATTACTTCCAAAGTGATGTCTTTTAATTACTTGGATTGGACTTTAACCTAGCTACACTTTTAGATTAACAAAGATTAACAAAAACAGTTATCATTTAAAAGAAAACAGAGAAGCCATCATTCATACTTACTATCTTGACAAAAAATTTTAGCTAAATAAGTGATCAAAGTATCCAAAGGAGTACATGAGTTACTATATTAGAAAGATTTACACATAGTATGAGAGTAAAGGAATGCCTAAAAATAAGTATATATTTTGAAGTAGTGACTTCTAAAACTTAAGATATTTTTTTCCTCTGCAGAATAAAATTAGCAGTAGTAATCATCATTACTAGAGATTAAACAAGGTGATGATGTGAAAGAAGATGAGAGCTATAGACGGGAATGATGTTACCTTCGGATCGTCTTCATAGAAATATCTCCCCTATTGCTTAGCTACCAGTGGAATCCAAGAGGATTATTAAAGTCTTATTTATGTAACCTTGGAGAAAATTAAATAATGCATGGCCTGATGGCCTGTTGGGAATACCGTAAGACAGGAATGGAGATTAGCTCTTGAAGAAAAAGGGATAATTAACTGGAAATTTTTATCATGCTAACTAAAATAGATGGATAAAGTAGTTAGGTCATTTAACCAACATTAGTTTAGTATAAGGCAATAAGCTAGCTTCTACTAAATATCTAACAATTTTACAATCTTTAAAATCATAAAGAGGGGCGCCTGGATGGCTCAGTCGGTTAAGCGTCCAGCTTCAGCTCAGGTCATGATCTCACAGTTGTGGGTTCGAGCCCCGCATCAGGCTCTGTGCTGATGGCTAGCTCAGAGCCTGGAGCCTGCTTCTGATTCTGTATCTCCCTCTCTCTGGCCCTCCCCTGCTCATGCTGTCTCTCTCTGTCTCTCAAAAATAAATAAAAAAATATTTAAAAAAATAAAGTCATAAAGATCATGGGGCACCTGGGCGGCTCAGCCAGTTAAGCGTCCGACTTCGGCTCAGGTCATGATCTCACCGTTTGTGGATTCGAGCCCCACGTCAGCCTCTGTGCTAACAGCTCAGAGCCTAGAGCCTGCTTTGGATTCTGTGTTTCCCTCTCTCTCTGCACCTCCCCCATTCATGCTCTGTTTCTCTCTGTCTCAATAATAAATAAACATCAAAACAAAAAAGTATTAAAATCATAAAGATCTAATCATCTTAATTGACTTAGTCATCTAAATTCAATTAATTGTGGAAAATATAAATAAAAATAGGGCAGTCTGGAGAGGCCTCATGGAAATAAAAGCTAATAATATGGTTTCTTTGGATGCGAAGAACTGGAAAACAGTATGGATTCTAAATGAAAACAGCTACCATATGTTTGGTGCTGGCATATTTTCAGGCAGGATCAGTACTGCACACTCCTATTGTGAATTTAATTTGTATTTTCCTCCTTATTAATAAAGTTAAGTATCCTTTTATATATTAAATGATAATGTAAAACTATATTCACTCTTTAATAGCAAATAAGTAAAATTATTTTGTTATTGATTATTGATCTTCTCACTCTTGGAAATAATAAAATGTGGTAACAACTATTGTGTATCCAGATTTTATACTACTATAAGATGTCAATGTTCTTTTAAAAATATTTTATTTTATTTTAAAGTTTATTTATTTTGAGAGAGTGGGGAAGGGACAGAGGAGAAGAGAGAGAGAATCCTAAGCAGGCTCCACACTGTCAGCACAGATCCTGATGTGGGGCTCGAACTCATAAACTATGAGATCATGACCTAAGCCTAAGTCAGACACTTAACTGGCTGAGCCACCCAGGCACCCCTGGATTGTCAGGGACCGCCATGTTTCACGCTACCTCTGGCAAAGATCTCTCCCGGAGAGTGAGCCAGTAAACTAGAATTCTTCTGGAGGCTGGAGATGGCCAAAATAACCTTGGTGGCGCCTGTCCTGCTGGGATACATGCAAAAGGGCCAGGGTATGCTAAAGATCAAAACCGTATTCAGTGTTAAACTCCATCCCCCAAGATTGCTGAAGGCAATGTCGGGGCGCTTCATTGATTATGCATTTGACTCTATTTACCTGGTACTGACGTAGGTCAGCTATTTGGATATCCCCGCCCTGAAAGCCTATATAATGACAGCTTTTCTAATAAACTCTCTCTCTCTTCACCTGACCAAAAACCGTGTGTCCTTGCTTGCTGCGTCTTTCTCTGTCCCCTTTCTCCCTCCCTCGGTCGCCGGTCGGGGCAGATGGAAGCAGGTCCCTAGCTGATAGGGAGCCCGCCTCTGATGTGTCTGCCCCGACCGGGGACACTTTCTAGCTGGGAACGTGCCCGGACCTGGCTAGCTAGCTATTTGCGGCACCCGCCGCCCTAATCCGCTGTAGAGGCAGACCCCGAGTCCCGTGCCACTGCAGCCCGGAGTGGAATGACGGACGGGCTTGTGACTTCCGGGTCCAGCGATTTTAGTCCCCTATGGGGAAACAAATAATACGAGCGAACAGGCGTTCCGGGGTGGACGATTAGGTGCCCAGACCGGGCAGCGGACTTAGACAATTTGATATAGATGCCCGGACCGGACCGTTTGGGCTTAGACACTAGATGTTAAATATTCTTGTAGATTTTATTTTGAAATATTTCTAGAATAAGTATGGCTAATAAGTAATAAATCATTCCAAATTTGATCAAATGCAGTAGTACTTTTTCAAATACTTAGGGACACAGAGAATTCTTTGAGGAACTGCAGTGTTCAAACATATTTTTACCATAATATTCTTTTCCTTCATTAATTACTATGCATGGTAAAGCTCTGAAGTTAATTCTTAACAACAGGAAAATAGGAGGAAAGTGCAAGAGGCAGACAAAAGAAATTAAAAATGAATATGCAAGTAGAACAAAGAAACATGAGAAAAAATTTTTATACAAAAGCCTAGTACTAGTCACACTTTGAGGAAGTTAGCGAAATCTAGAATGCAATATATAGTAAGAGGATACATAAGACAGTAATAAGGATAGTGTGCAATATAGATGGGGAATAAAAAAGTAAGGATGATATTATTCCATTGTTCATTCCCTTAATTCTCCCCTACATCCATCATATCCTTTATCCTCTCCATCACTGCATTGTAACTACATACCTTATAAAATGAAGACTTTTCATATAGCTTAGGACGTAAGGTATTGCTTCAGTTGCTTTGCAGATTTACATTATATGCTTTATATTTATTGCTCTCTTTCTCTTTCTCCTCTCCCATTATCTTTGGTGGCTTGATCACCTCAACTATGAAATAATCAAAACCAGCTATTTATTTTTATTGATGATAAAACTAGGATTCATTGGTGTAAAAGTTTTGCTCAAAGCCCAACAGACAGTTGCTATGATGAAATTAAAATCCAAGGCAGTGTTAATCCAAAGGAAGCCATATAAAATTTAGTGATAAATGTATGCAATGACCTCATCTAGACCAGTGTGATTACGGCAGAATTTTGTCATTCCACAAATAATTACCAAATGTCTGTCTGCCCAATGTACTTTATACAGATAATGCAAGACTTAGTATAATTCATTGATCAGACTATTTCATTCAAATGACTTAAATAGGAAAAAAAATGAATGTATACAATTTTCACTGTTACAAGTATGGAAGGAGTGCTATGGCTGTACATAAGAGAGACATTTAAGAAAAAAATTATGAATTTAGATTGGGAAGAAATGTGTAGTTAGAAAGCTAGACAATATGAGGCCCATAGTTTACAAAAGGAAGAGTAGAAGTTAGCCTATTAAAGCACTAGTCAACAGACAGACAAACTATGTGTTCTAGGTGAAATCAATGACAAGAAAGATGAGCTAATTTCAGCATAGCCAGGATTCATACTAGAGAAAAGGGACAGGTAGTGAATGAAGGTGTCTGTAAGATATAGTATCAGGGAGGTGAATATTATGGTGTTCTTAACTTATTTTGATAACATTATTTGAAAACATTATTCTAACATTGATATTGATAACATTGAATAATATTGTAGTCAGGAATCATTTCAGTGTAAGAAAACAACTTAAAAATTTTAAATAATATCTTTGTTAGATTGATGATCTCTGATGACCAAGCTTTGCCCGCTTTAATGATGTATTTAATTTCATAAAGCCCAGTATCCCTGTTTCCCCTCCCCCATCCTAAATGTCTCTATGTCTCATTACAGTAACTTTCTAATATTCTTTTATGGCTAATTAGTTACACTCAATGTTTTCCCCTACAAAGAAGAGGCAGGTTGCCAAAAACCAGTATTTTAAGAGGAAAATGCATCTTTTAAGCCTGGAGTTTATGGCATGAGCCTGGCTGGTTAGGTAGCACATTTTGAGACTTAAATCAAACCTGGCTGCAAAATAACATATTCATAAATGAGTGGACATCAAAATGCCCCAGAGGCAAAAAAGCTACTCAACTCCTCTCCCATCACTGGCTGTAATAACACCAGTGAACCGTAGCAAGGAAACTACAATGTAAGAGCTGCTGGAAACATCTTGCACGTTCTGTATTGGGTAAGTGGACAGTAGGCTCATCAGTGACATGGAATTCTGGCATCTCACCAAAAAAAATGAAGGAAACAGCTAAAGCCAGACTTAATGAGATAGTGAAACTAGAAAGTGACCAGAAACTAAAGAACCAGCTACAGTTTTTCACCTGCTTAGCAAAACTGTCACTCTTCCTTCTCTCTTAGTAGTTACTACATTCTCCTCACTGGTTGATGATTGGGTTTCGGCACAAGATTAAAAAAGAGAAACTGTTTTGAGGATACTACTGTATTAATACCGTTTACTATTGTTTCATACTACTATATGTTTCATACATATTGGCTGTTTGATAAATATAGTTTAATGGTCCAGCATTTCTCTACACAAAAAAATGGAAAGTGTTTACTCCAGGTTTCTAAATGCTCTCTGAGATTGAATATCCATGAAACAGACTGGAATTGCCATGATAAAATTACTGATTACTGATAGAGAAACACTAGCCCTGTAGGATTTTCTTTGTTCAGTGTTTGTTCAATAACATGAGTGAACATAGAATCTTAAGAAGCAGATTTGGCTGAAGGGATAACAGAGGCATAGAAAATACAGAGGCCATGGGGGTACCTAGGTGGCTCAGTTGATTGAACATCCAACTTTTGATTTTGGCTCAGGCCATGAGCCCAGGGTCATGAGATCAAGCACTACATCGGGCTCTGCACTGAGCTTGGAGCCTTCTTAAGATTTTCTCTCTCTCGGGGTGCCTGGGTGGCTCAGTTAGTTAAGCATCGGACTTAGGCTCAGGTCATGAATTCACGGTTCATGGGTTTGAGCTCTGCATCGGTCTCTATGCTGACAGCTCAGAGCCTGGAGCCTGGAGCCTGCTTCAGATTCTGTGTCTCCCTCTCTCTCTTCCCCTCCCCGCTCATGCTCTATTTCTCTCGGTCTCAATAATAAGTAAAAACATTAAAAATTTTAAAAAAAAATAAAAAAGGATTTTCTCTCTCTCTCTCTCTCTCTGCCCCTCTCTCTCTACTCATTCTTGCTTTCTCTCTCCCTCTCAAAAAAAAACCCCAATATAATAAATAATACATAAATACATAAAAGTCTTAAAGAAAATACAAAAGCCGTATCTTTTCTGTGCAACTCTTTTGCACTAGAGTTGGTGAAGAGAATAGTTGTTTTTTCTTTAATAGAGTTTTAAAGCCCCCTAAGTGTTTTCCAAGAGGTAAAACAATGAAACACATTCATTATATCCTTAGAAATGATCACTGGAGGCAACAGAATTCATTGATGTTAGTGAAGCTGGGATCCTGAGAAGTCAGCAAGAGAGAATTAGTATAAGGTAAAACTTAAACTACATGGTGCCATTAGAAATGCAGGGGAAATAAGTAAGTGATTATATGTCATGCAATCTAAACATATGTCAGTATATGAATGGACTAGGAATCTGATACAATAAAAGGTTTAATTTAGAAACAGGAAAAATATCAATGCTTATAAAGTCCAAATAGGCATGGTCTTAAGAATCAGAGTGGCCAATGTCTTGTGTACTTCAGTGTCACCTTGTGTAACTATGAATGTGAATGAGGACACTTAAATTCACATCTCTGAAAAATGCTGGTCCTTAAATAGGTGTACTCATTCATTTCAGCAATGGATTATAAAGGTAAGAAGTCCTTTGGGGCACATGGATGTCGGATACCTTGTGGAACTTTGCTATTAACAGAAGAGCTTCAGAAGATTATAATATCTTGCTAGCCTAAACTACATTTTTTTTCTGATTAATTTTTGTAATCAAATAGTTTGGCTTTATCTTTGATAATGTAGGTAACCTATGTACCACATTATAAATACCACTTTACAGGAAGTAGTTATTATTCTTTGGTATATTTAGGTATAATTATAAGATCTAGTCAACATTTTATTTATTCGTAGGGGTTTTTTAAATTTCTTTTATTTTGATGAATAATAGTCAAATCTTGGCACATATTAATGCCTTATTTCCAAAAGCCATTATCTTATGGGAATTATACATATTCCTTGAAAGATTTTGTGGGAATCAAGAGTGTGAGAGAATTTTTTTTGTAAATGGAAGAGCCTTTTCATATGGAATTGTATGTACCATTAGGGTGTACAAAATATATTTTGATTCAAATCAAAATTAATAGTGGGCTAAATCAGTATTGAAGTAGAGCATAGTTTATAAATAAAATAATCCACAGTGAGATACAGTGGTATCCAAAGCATTTAATTAGAGCAGTAGAGTCATAAATCTATCTTAATTAACCTGCAATTACACTATAATGGATACATACCAGCTGATGAGTAAGGTCATCTGGCTTCTTGAAAGTAGACTGACATAACTACTGGAAATTAAAACCTGGAGGGTGTTTGTAACCATTAGCATGAGTTTGCATTCTGAAATATATATGGGTTACAGAGATTACATATGATCATTTATATTAAAGGAAATTTAAAGATCTAGAGGATATACTATACTGATTATATCAAAGAAAAAATAGCACTTTTTAAAATCATTTTTTTGCTACTACTGTTTTGATGCATTTAAGCATTTGCCACTCAATCCACAATCCTTTTCAATTTTAAATACCAAGAATCGGGGCGCCCGGGTGGCTCAGTCGGTTAAGCTTCCGACTTCAGCTCAGGTCAGATCTCACATTCGTGGGTTTGAGCCCCGCGTTGGTCTCTGTGCTGACAGCTAGCTCAGAGCCTGGAGCCTGCTTCCGGTTCTGTGTCTCCTTCTCTCTCTCTGACCCTCCCCCTCTCGTGCTCTGTCTCTCTCTGTATCAAAAATAAATAAAACATTTAAAAAAAATAAATAAATACCAAGAATCTACCAAGTGGAATTATATTGTTGACTCAAACAACTGAAATTTGACAACTTATTGTGATTAAAAGTATAAATAACAGTATTTAGAATTGTTCTAAACCTCTACAGTGTGCTATGTGATCTTTTAACAAATTCCATAATAATATTCAATAATATTTACATATTATATTTAAATATTATTAGAGTTTCTTATGCTTTTCTACCTTTATGTACTAATTTCCATCATCTGGACAAATAAAATCAGTGGTTGTCTCCCTCCCTCCTTATTAGTGTAAGCCAAGCAATATGAAAGGAAATCTAGAACACAATTCATCAGAAACATTTATTTGCATCCTTTCTTACTAAGTAGAACAAATCTTTCATAATTAACTCCCATAAGAAAGATTCTGATGGCCTTGTTTCTTCTAAAATCCAAGAACTGAAGATTAAATGCCAAGGAAAAGCCAAACACAACAGAAATCCCAAATGACAAAATCTTTTCCTAAAAGTTTCTTACTAATTTTTTGAGAGGTTCAAAAACAACTCTAAAGTTAAAGGCTAATGAATAGATTTTTTTTTTAACTTTACACAAAAAGAAACAATAAAAAATTAGGAAGGGAAGGAAATTTTATCACCCTGTTAACCTCGGGGTTAATAGTTGACTTAGGTTTCGTTCAGTGTTAGTGAATAGACAAATATAGAATATACTTCATCTAGCACTTTCAGAATTTTCAGTTATTTTGGTTTTGTGGGATGGTCTTCTTATTTTATTATTTTTATAATAGTTTATTGTCAAATTGGTTTCCATATAACACCCAGTGCTTCTCCCCACAAGTGCCCCCCCTCCATGACCATCACCCCCTTTCCTTCTCTCCCTCCCCCGTCAGCCCTCGGTTCATTTTCAGTATTCAATAGTCTCTCATGATTTGTGTCCCTCTCTCTCCCCAGCTTTCTTTCCCCCTTCTCCTCCCTATGGTCCTCTGTTAGGTTTCTCCTGTTAGACCTACGAGTGCAAACATATAGTATCTGTCCTTCTCCACCTGACTTATTTCGCTTAGCATGACACCCTCGAGGTCCATCCACTTTGCTACAAATGGCCATATTTTCTTCTTTCTCATTGCCATGTAGTACTCCATAGTGAATATATACCACATCTTCTTTAGCCATTCAGCAGGTGATGGACATTTAGGCTCTTTCCATGCTTTGGTTATTGTAGAAAATGCCTCTGTGAACATTGGGGTACATGTGCTCCCATGTATCTGCACTTCTGTATCCCTTGGGTAGATCCCCAGCAGGGCTATTGCTGGGTCATAAGGGAGTTCTATTGATAGTTTTTTTAAGAAACCTCCATACTGTTTTCCAGAGCAGCTGCACCAGTTTATATTCCCACCAGCAGTGTAGGAGAGTGCCCATTTCTCCACATTCTCACCAGCATCTGTAGTCTCTTGATTTGTTAATTTTAGCCACTCTGACCAGTGTGAGGTGGTATCTCAGTGTGGTTTTGATTTGTGTTTCCCTGATGATGAGTGACACTGAGCATCATTTCATGTGCCTGTTGGCCATCTGGATGTGCTCTTTGGAGAAGTATCTCTTCAGAGCTTCTGCCTATTTCTTCACTGGATTATTCGTTTTTTTGGGTGTATAGTTTAGTGAGTTCCTTGTAGATTTTGGATACTAGCCCTTTATCTGATATGCCATTTGCCACTATCTTTTCCCATTCTGTCAGTTGCCTATTAGTTTTTTTTATTGTTTCCTTTGCAGTGCAGAAGCTTTTTATCTTGATGAGGTCCCAGTAGTTCATTTTTGTTCTTGAATCCCTTGCCTTTGGGGATGTGTTGGGTAGGAAATTGCTGCGATTGAGGTCAAGTAGGCTGCTTCCTGCTTTTTCCTCTAGGGTTTTTATGGTTTCCTGTCTCACATTCAAGTCCTTTATCTATCTTGAGTTTATTTTTGTGAATGGTGTAAAAAGTGGTCTAAATTCATTCTTCTACGTGTTGCTGTCCAGCTCTCCCAACGCCACCTGTTGAAGAGGCTGTCTTTTTTCCATTGGATACTCTTTCCTGTTTTGTCAAAGATTAATTGGCCATACACTTGTGGGTCCAGTTCTGGGCTCTGTATTCTATTCCATTGGTCCATGTGTCTGTTTCTGTGCCAATACCATACTGTCTTGATGATGACAGCTTTGTAGTAGAGGCTAAAGTCTGGAATTGTGATGCCTCCTGTTTTGGTTTTCTTCTTCAATATGACTTTGGCTATTCAGAGTTTTTTGTGGTTCCAAACAAATTTTAAGATAGTTTGTTCTAGCTTTGAGAAGAATGCTGGTGCAACTTTGATGGGGATTGCACTGAATATATAAATTGCTTTGGGTAATAATGACATTTTAACGGTGTTTATTCTTCCAATCCATGAGCATGGAATGTTTTTCCATTTCTTTGTGTCTTCTTCAATTTCCTTCATAAGTTTTCTATAGTTTTCAGCATACAGGTGTTTTACATCTTTGGTTAGATTTATTCCTAGGTATATATGGTTTTTCGTGCAATTGTGAATTGGATCAGTCTTTTGGAAGGCAGCTATGCTCACCACTATACCACCAACGCTGGATCAGTCTTTTGATTTCTCTTTCCATTCTTTCATTTTTGGTGTATAAGAATGCAACCAATTTCTGTACATTGATTTTGTAGCCTGCAACATTACTGAATTCATTGATCAGTTCTAGAAGTCTGCTGGTGGAGTTGATTGGGTTTTCCATGTAGAATATCCTGTCATCTGTGAAGAGGGAAAGTTTGACTTCTTCTTTGCTGATTCTGATGCCTTTTATTTCCTTTTGTTGTCTTATTGCTGATGCTAGGACTTCCAACACTATGTTAAACAATAGTGGTGAGAGTGGACATCTCTGTCGTGTCCCTGATTTCAGGGGGGAATCTCTCAGTTTTTCCCCATTGAGGATAACATTAGCTGTGGGCATTTCACAAATGGCTTTTATGATGTTTAGGTATGTTCTTTCTATCCTGACTTTCTCGAGGATTTTTATTAAGAAGAGATGTTGTATTTTGTCAAATGCTTTTTCTGCATCTATCGACATTATCATATGGTTTTTATTTCTTTCCTTTTGTTAATGTGATGTATCACATTGATGGATTTGCGAATTTTGAACCAGCCTTATAACCCAGGAATGAATCCCACTTGATCATAATGGATAATTCTTTCTATATGCTGTTGAATTTGATTTGCTAGTATCTTGTTGAGTATTTTTGCATCCGTATTCATTATGGATATTGGCCCGTAGTTCTCTTTTTTTGTTGGGTCTCTATCTGGCTTAGGAATCAAAGTGATATGTGCTTCCTAGAATGAGTCCAGAAGTCTTCCTTCCATTTCTATTTTTTGCAATAACTTGAGATGGATCGGTGTTAACTCTGCAAACAAACCAAATGGAAAAGGAAAAGCAGGAGCAAGAAAGAAAAGAGAGGACAGGAAAGGAGAAAGAAGGAAAACAAAAGAAAAACAGGGGCAGAGAGACAGCCAGAGATAATGGACAGTCTGAGAGCCTAAAACCTGTGGAGGATAAAGATAAGAATGAGATAAGCAAAAAATATCTGGATGGTAAAAGTTGATCTAATCACAGCAGTGTTAAATGTTGGTCTTTCTCAGACTCCGGGGGAAAAGGGAGAGAAGGATGAAATAGGAAAATAGGAAAGGGAAAACAAGGGAAAAATTGTGGAAGCTTAAAAATTTAAAGTAATTAGGATAGAAAAATTGAAAAAATAAAAATTAAAAAAAAGTAAAAAGTAGGAAGAGAAGAATCCAGCTCCCCAGAGTGGATGGGCATGATTCGGTGTAAGTATGTTGGGTCTCAGGGGCTGGGCTCTGAGGCCCCGCCTTAGTGAATGCAGGGAGAAGAATGGCGGCGCCTCAAGCCCCTCTCAGACCATTTGTTGCCAGCCACTCTCTTGAGTCCAACCTTCCCGTGCCACAGGCAGGTCAAATTGTTTCGGTTTTCTAAGGTCTGCTAGGCCTTCAAATTCCTTTAATATTTCTGCCACTGCCAAAGTAACCTCTGGCAGCCAGGTGGCTTTCTGGTCAGGGCTGTGCAGGGGGACTGGGGAGCCAGCCCTTCCCTGGCCCCACCTGAGGTCTGCGGGAGCCGCTGAGGGGATCGGATTTCTCTCCCTGTGCCCAAGGGCTGTGAATGGAGATTTTGTCTCTCCACCGCGCCACGGGCTAAGGTTCCCTTCAGTCTCTCCTCTTCCCTCCGCTCCGTACCTCCTTGGACACTAGTTCGCGCCCAGTGTCTTGCGCTGCCGACTTGTGCATAGTGGCCCTGGACTAAGTCTCTGGGCACTTTCTTTCCAGCTCTGCCTTGAGCTGGTGCCCCCTCCTCAGTCTCTGTTCCCCGTCTCACTCTCAAGTCATCCATGGGGCCGATGTCAATAAGGGGTCAGTGCACACACCGCTGCTCCCGGAGATGAGAAAGTTGTGGCTTTTAAATCCTCTCAGTTTGATGTTTGCAGGGGTGTGGAGGTATCAGTGTGCCCTACTTCTCCACCATCTTGCCGGCCCCTCCTGGGATGGTCTCTTTTAAATCTCTATTACCTATGTGACAATAATACTTTCCAGGCAAAAGCAAAATAAACTCAAAGGTGGGAAATGGAGCTGGTTCAAACATCTTCTTAATAGTTTGAACATAATTGTATGATATAAATGCTTTTAAACCTCTGTGTCATATTTCCCGAAGACTTCAAAACAACATCCCCAGTTCCTTTAGCTCTTTGAATAAATACAAAGCTCTGCAACTTTGACACTCTGCTACTGGGAGGATCACCTTGGCTTCACCCTCCCTTGAATTCGGTGGGCTCTTCTGTCTGTTTTGATCAATAGAATATGGCAAAAGTGATGTTTTTGAATTCTGGGACTATATCATAAAAAATGTCATGCTTATTATTCTTTGAACCTGCACACAGTTGGTTGAGGAAACTTAAACTAGCCTGCATACAAAGCGCTAATTGAATAGCTAGGTGTGATTGTTAGGGTTGACAGCTTACTGGAGGTTGCAGATTTCAACACATGTATACTTTCAGACATACGATTGAAGACGCTTCCTGATGATACCAGTGCCATGGTGATGAATTGTAGTACAGAAACATATCACTCTATCTAAATTCCTGAATTCATAAGAAAAATCAAATGTCGATTTATACTGCTCAATTGGGGTGGATTGTTACATATACTAGTAACTAGAGTGCTTTCATGTCAGAACGCTGTATCTTAGATATGTCATCATTATCGGTGATGTTACTTGATTCAAAAAGCAGATTATCAAAAAAATACCTCTGTGCTCTTGATACAGGTTGTCTGGACGATGTTAGTTGAAGGGAGCTTGCCTTTCACTTCTCAACAGAAAGCATGCACCTAACCTCTGTTTCCTCTATGTCCTGTTGCTGGGAGCCATTTCTGAAGTAAGGCGGGTTTGCAGGTCCTCCCACTGTTGGATGGCGACCTGTCGTCTACCATTCCACCATTTCTGTTTGTCTATCTCTCTGCCATTTCTGCTTGAGCACCGATCCCCATGACACATTGTCAGCTGGCATCGAGTGACTTGCCTTCTTATGTTAAAAATATACTAAATTGTACCTTGTGAAGGAAATTATAGAAATTTCTTCTTTTGTGTTTGTAGGAGCAAATATTACATTTCCTGAGAAACCTGTTTTTCTTCCCCCTAAAGAAAACAGGCTATTGAACCCTGCTCACAAAGGACTAACCTTTGCTTTTGCTATGCTAAAAACATTGCCCTGTATTTGAATACTGAGGGCACCTTCCTTCCCCATATGATAAGCATCTAAATAACCTACAATCAATCACTATTGATAAAGACTATGCATGAGTCTTCTACCAATCTGTGTTCTGGGAAATTTTTACATACCAATGAATTTGTCAATCAGGAATCATTGTCTAAGGAATTGCCAATCCTGTTTTGTATCCCATACATTTTTTCAATTAAAAAGGCTGACTCTCTAGTCAGAGCAGAGATGCTGGCCAGCAGTGCATAGATGCCTGCCTGCTGATCCGAAAGAATCTCCTGGCTCTCTCATTCCCTTCCCCTTTCTTTGATTCCCATCTCTTTCGTGCTGACATGTCCATCCTTCAGGGAGCCCTGCACCTGCTGGAGCTGGACTCCGGCATCCTGTAGCTTCCACATTCTGATAGCGGGGCTTCAGTATCCCTTGGTCACTGACTTCCAGGATCTGGACAACAGCTGATGCCAGACATCTCTAGTGAATTACTGGTCCCAGAATCCAGAAGAAGCTAGTACCAGTTTATCCTAGAACATTTCATGGCTAAAGGCAGTCTCATACTTGTACTAGTAGAATATACAATTTTAAAAATATGGGATAGAGTTCATTTACGAAATCATGTACATACATTTACTGTCCAACAAATGACCTGAACCCTGATACATTATGCAAATAATGGAGAAGTTGGGAATCTGAATCTTTTACTTTTTGAACTGGCTCTGAGATTTTTTCTTTCCCCAAGTGAACCAGTTTCTTAACCCATGCTATGTGACATTGTGGAATTCAGCAAACGTGCTACTGTATATATAATTAGTAACTTAGAATTGACTTATCTTACATGACAATTAGGAAGTCAGTTATCAGTTGCAATTCAAGATACTTAAATTCAATATCACATTTTAAAGTTTCTTGAATTACATGACTATAAAGAAAAAGTTTTAGATTTTAGAGAGTTTAAGGTTAATTTTTTTGATATTCTATCAATAAAGTGATTGTTTAGGGATCAATTAATCAGTTATATAGGAATTACTACATTCTTATATATTGAATAATTAGGAATATGCAGTGCTCATGCATCAAGCTAGCCTAACCCAACTGCAATTTATTTTTCCAGATATTGCTCAATTTTCAGAATATTTTATTTGTTAGTGGTGATATAGTTTATAGTTCTTATTTGGCAATTTTTACTCCAATATTTCTTATATTTATGTGCCTGTTTCCCACTGAAAATTTTACTTTTAAGCCAAAAAAGGAAAAATCTCATGGCTCAGCTGTGTTACTTTCACTGAATTATGCATGTTCTGTGCATATAATACTGCCTAAATGTTTAAAATCCAGAAATACTCTAAAACCAGTTTTTAAAAGGCAGTTCATAATATCTAAGTTGATCAGATCACCTCATTGTACAGCTTAAACTTACACTATATCTCAATAAACCTGGAGAAGTTTAAAAGCCCAATATTATGCTTTTTCATAATAGCTTACAATTCTCTGTTAAATATTTATGGTGGTTAGCTCAAGAAAGTTTGAGCTTCCAGTTTTGTGGAAGGAAGAAATTCCTGAAGGACGTGTCCATGGATTAAGACCATGAGTGCCAAAAGTAGTAACACACAATGACCAGGCCAGTCTATGGCATATTATCTAAGCAGTGATAAAACTACAAGTGACAATATATATTTTCAAACATGCTAGCACTTATTGGTGTATATTAAAAGTTGAAAAATATTTCTACTGAGAGTTTTTCATGATGCTATCTCCAATAGCCAGTCAAATGGAGCTGTCCACATATCGAGCAGATAAAAGCAAGTCCTTGGTTAATATGCAGACTGTTTTTATCTATACACTTATCAAAAATAGGGCTATACTTCTTTCATTCCTCTCAGCATACATCCCTATTTTTCCTGCTTCTTAGATATTATAGTGGAGCCTGATGTCCATTTTGGAGTCCAAACTCCATTCACTTAAGACATGGCTTTTGCAGTAATATCATATATATTTATATATTTTTCCTATATGTATTCCAGATACCCTTTGACAGTTTATAACTTGTCCTTTGTGCTGAACAAAATTATACTTCCTACAAGATTATAATCATTTTAAATTAGAAAATAATGTAACTATCCCATAATTCCCATTCACTTCAACACTGAGTTATAAAAAGGCTTTGTTAGGGGTTCCTTAGATTAACTAGTTTTCTTTTGACTGAGCCTGTTTTCAGAAACAGTCAGACTGGAAAGCAGAAGCAGACCTACCAAATGAGTGTCAAATAAAAAGACAAGGAAAAATAGCTAGATGGGAAAATGCTATTTAATATCTACTGCACTCATGATATTCCCATCGAATCATTTTATGTCATTCTAACAATACCATTTTTTTTCTTAAAAATACTTATCTCAGTGGATGTTTTGGTTTTACCTACCAAAGTAGAAAGGACTTGTTCATAGAGTATCACAAGGAATAAATCCCTATGTGTTTTGCCATTCTTAACAGGAGGGAGTATCACTGCTCAGATATGTGAAAATATTAAAGGAGACAATGAACAGAAGTCTGAGGAAGCATGATCTAAGTAAAACAATGAAAGGGAAAATGGTTTTCAGTACAAATAATATAAAGTGTGTCTGTTTTGCTGAGGTCTGAATTCTAGCATGGTCAGCCTGCTAAGATCGTTAAGTAAATTCAGTACTCTAATAGGTTATTAAGTAAAAACGTGAGGCTTCTTTTCTGAGAAGATAATTACTGTGTTGAACCAAGGTGGGCAAAACATTTGATCATTTTTTCCATTCCCGGTTCCCCTTGTTATATTTGCTGATCTGTATGTAACTTAAAAATATGCCATAGTTGGGGTTCCTGGGTGGCTCAGTTGGTTTAGCTTCCGACTTCGACTTGGACCATGATCTCACAGTTTGTGAGTTCGAGCCCCACATCAGGCTCTGTGGCAACAGCTTGGAACATGGATCCTGCCTCGGATTCTGTGTCTCCCTTTCTCTGCCCCTCTCCTGCTCATGCTCTGACTCTCTGTCCTTCTCTGTCTCTCTCTCTCTCAAAAATAAACATTAATAAAAAAACAAAAAATATGCTATAATTATGGCACACAGGAATTTGAAGAAAAAAGAAGTTTTGCATTCCAAATGGGATGAACCAAGAATCTTTCCATAAAGTTAATGATGGAGATAAAATTCTGTCTCCATCTGGGCAACAACCATTGTATCAGGTACCAGCAAAACCTCGGATTGCTAGTAACTTGTTCTGCAAGTGTTACACAAAACAAGTAAACATTTCTAAGAAACTTTAACTTGATAAATGAGCGATGTCTTACAATATGTGTAGTATGTGATGCCAAATGTCACATGATCACAACTGAGCCAGTGTTTCTTCTCTTTCTCTCTCTGGCTGTGAGATTGTAGGTGATTGTCTTAACCCGAAGCCAGGTTTGGCGCGCTCGTCCCCGGCGTTCGGCTGCACCTATCTCGTCCGCCCCGACCAGCAGGGCGGAGAATCGGCGTGGGTTCTTCTCCTGAGGGAGGGAGAGAAAAAGGGGCAGCGGGAGAGGGGAGACGCAGAGAGTAAAGACACAACTCATAGTTTTCCGATCAGGCAGACGAGAGAGAGCGTTTATTGAGAAAACTGTCTCTTATAAAGGCTTTCAGGGCGGAAAAACAAAGTAGCTGACCTACGTCAGATACCAGGTAAACAGAGTCAAATGAATATTCAAAAGACGCGCTCCGACTTTGCCTCAGCGATGCTGGGAAGGGGGGAGTTAACACTGAATAATCTAAATACAGTTTTGATCTTTTATGCACCTTGACCCTCTACGTCTGGCACAGCAAGACTGACGCCAAAGTTATTTTGGCCATCTCCAGCTTCCAGATGCAAATCTTGTTTACTGGTTTACTCTCTGGAGAGTGAAAATCCTTGCCTGAGGCAGACAGAAAAACGTGGCGGTCCCCGACAGGTGATCATCTTCCATGTTCAGATTCTCGGTCTCAGACTGCAGTGTTTGGTAGAAATCAGTGATTTTTCAGAATGTTGGAAGGTGCCTACAACCAGCATTAGTGTATTTTTTGTCACTTCAAAGCACCTATGGACAGTCCACTCTTTTTCCATGCAAGAGGAAGTTTCAGAATGCTTTGCTTCATTCTAGGTCATTAGATAGGTTCCTGGATAAGTTGCACAAAAAGAAAAAGATTCCACTGAGCCAGTAGATAGCAATGATTCCTTTAGTTAGTGATGGTGAAAGTTGTCCTATACAATCACCCTCCTCTCTCCTGTCTCCCTCATACCAGCCACTAAGGTTTTCAAAGGTGAATGCAGGTTAATTTTTTAATTTTTCTTTATATTTTGTATTTATTATTTTGTATTAAAGTACAGAATTGAAGACACTTTTATATGAATATTTTTGAGTTGTGAAATAAATCATCTGAGTTGCCATTATTTCTTATGGGGAAATTCGCTTTGATACACAAATGCTTTGGATTACAAGCATGTATTCGGAATGAATTATGCTCACTAACCAATGTTTTACTGTAATAAAATCTGATACTTATCAAGTTGAAAATGGTCTGTGGTTCTTAAATTGTAAACATAAGATTAACCCTGAAGAAGGCAGTGGCTGAAATTCATCATAGTGAAATGGACATGCAACAAATGGTTGATTGTTGGCTACGGTTTTAAAGTTGTCATAAGTCAGGAATTACCTTAGTTTTTAATTTCCAAGTTTTATTAAATTCCAGTTAGTTAATATACAATGCAATATTAGTTTCAGGTGCATGATTTAGTGATTCGTTACTTACATATAACACCCACTGTGCATCACAACAAGTATTACCCAATACCTTAATACCCAACACGTATTTAATTTATCTCCCTGCCACCTTCCTCTGATAATCATCAGTTGTTCTCTATAGTTATGAGTCTCTTTCTTGGTTTGTGTGTATCTCTCTCTCTCTCTTTTAACCCACTATGTTCATTTACTTTGCTTCTTAAATTTTACATATGAATGAAGTCAGATGGTATTTGTCTTTCTCTGACTAATTTCACTTAGCATTATACTCTCTAGCCCATCCATGTTGTGGCAGATGGAAAGATTTCATTTTTTTTTAATGACTGAGTAATATTTGTGTGTGTGTGTGTGTGTGTGTGTGTGTATCAGTCATTTCTTTATCCATTTATCAGTCAGTGGACATTGGGCTCTTTCCATAATTTGGCTACTGTTTACAATGCTGCTATAGACTTCAGGGTGCATGTATTCCTTCAAATTAGTATTTTTGTATCCTTTGGGTAATTGCTGAGTGATAAGGTAGTTTCATCTTTAATTTTTTGAGGAACCTCCACGTTATTTTTCAGGGTGGCTGCACCAGTTTTCATTTTCATCAACAGTGTAAAAGTGTTCCCTTTTCTCCACATCCTTGTCAACACCTGTTCTCTTCTCTGTTGTTAAGTTTAGCCATTCTGAAAGGTGTGAGGTGATATCTCATTATAGTTTTGTTTTGTATATCCCTGATGAGAAGTAATGTTGAATACCTTGGTTTTTGTTGTAGAAAAAGTGCTCTGTAAAATTCAAGGAATAATTGATTATTAAGCATTAAGAAAATTAAAAAGAAATGTCATAAGGCATCTTAAAAAATGAGCTTCTAGAATCTTGATAACTCAAAGATATTTTACGTTATATATAAATAAGTTAAGTATTTTTATGCATATAAGTTTATAATATTTATTATATGTATATATGCATAAAATACAGAGCTCAACATCCGATATGAAAGGATCATTAACTTTTAGTACAAGATGGCAAATGAAGTTTCCAGATAGAATAGAGAAGGGAAAGCTACAATTTTACAGTTTGAAGTTCTGCCTTTACTCTTCTCTGGACATCTGCTGTCAAGTAGAATGATTTGCAATTCCTCAAAAATCATCTTAGGGTATTCTTCTAATTACCAAAAAGCTAATTAAAAGACAAATTATTGGAGAAGCTTCAACTGTAACTCATCTGTACCACATAGACAAGATTCTGGAGAATTCATATAATCTTAGCCATTAAGATAACCGTGAAGAATAAAGCCAAGTTAGATTTGGGGATGATAAAAGACATCAGTGAAGAGCAGTCACCATTTGTCCTTCCACACAGGAACTGCTGAATCTCTCCCACTAAAATTAATATATAAAATCTATCAGAGAAAATTCACAGTTCTGATAATAGACTTACAGGAAATGGAGTAGTCCTTTAACATCACTACCTCTTACTCTTTTGCTATTTACCTCCTTTAACTTACCCAATTACTTCTTATTTTTTCTTTTTTTTTTATACATTATCTGTTGAATCTCTCCAGTCATCAACTTGAATTTTACTCTCTTCTGCATGTTTCAGTTCAAGCAAGAACATCTCAGTTTCCCCTGTCCTCACAACATAACTTAATACAGCTCTCAGTTATATTGATATTTATTATTTTTTCTAAGTTTAAACATTGTTTATTGCCAACTGAAGTAATATCACATTCATTTTCTTGCACATTTTCCTATGTGGTTATATACATCTCCTATATTTTTTCAGTAATTTACCCCTAGTTCATTGACAGACTTTTGAAACATTTATGAAATGGTCTGTACCAGATTTTCTACTTTTTTGGTCTCTTCTAGATTCGTATTTCTTTTATTGTCTGCATAGGTTGATCTCTACTTATTTCTCCAAAACATTCTTACATTTTCTTGAGTTTTTTTCTTTTCATTTCTTTCCAGAATGTATTTGATATATAGACATCATATATTTATATTTCTTTTATTCTCCCTACTTTTGTATAGCACATAAGTACACGAAAACCAAAGATTTTGAGAACATTCAGATCTAAAAGGCAAAAGGTTGCAAATGACTGAGCATAAAATGAAGTACAATTTTTCACATGTGGAATCTCCATAACCAATTTTGATTGACAGTATTTTAATTAGAGGAACATTGGCAAATTGTTCTAAATGATTTTACCTACAAAATCAACTTCTCCCTCTATTTAATGAGAAATAAGTCATCCTCTGTTTATAGTTTAAACCTAGTTTAAATTTTCCTGGAGGCTTTAAAACAGATGGTAGCATCTGCTTAAAGCTGATATGGTTTATTAAAGTAGAGAAGTACCTAACCACTAAAGTTTTAATTCAGTTGATATAATCCTGCATGTATCCCCCCACAAAAATGTTATTTGTATGCCATGAAAATGTAAAGAAGTATGAAAAGGCAGATATATAAAAGCTGATAATGTATACATACTTTCCCTAACAAGACCAAAAGTTGTTGATCCAGTTTGATTTGCTATTAAGGTATATTTCCTCTCATATTTTGAAAAACTCTTTCTAGTAATTTCTTATTTTTTCCCTTGTTTTCTTTTTCTTTAAAACAGAAAACGCTTGCCATTGGTGCCTTGTGGTGCTGTCCCACTTATGTTTAGCATATACATCTGAAGGCACCATCTACACTAGCTGGTTCCCCTGTAGGCCTATGTATATAATTTACACTCTGCATACTACAGGTCTAGAGAAAGAAAACCAGGCATTCCTCAGTCCACTTTATTATTAGTTATATGTGATAGTTAATGTTATGTGTCAACTTGATTGGACCTCGGCATCCAGACATTTGGCCAAATACAGTCAGGTTGTTGCTGTGAAGGCATTTTTTACATGAGATTAGCATTTAAATCCACCAGCTTTGAGTAAAGCAGATTACTTTCCATAACATGAGTGGGCGTCATCCAGTCAGTTGAAAGCCTTAACAGGAAACAGACTGAGATCCCCTAAGGAAGAGAGAATTCTGTCTCCAGATTGCCCTTGGAATCAAGCTACAACATCAGCCTTTCCCAGCGTCACCAGCTTGCCAGCCCACCTGGTTGATTTTGTACTTGTTAGCTTTTTCAGTGGTGTTAGCCAATTCCTTAAAGTACATTTTTCTCTCTGTACTTATACATATCTTGATGGTTTGGTTTCTATGGCGAACTCTGAATAATACCGTACGGTAAAAGTCACACTGCCAGTGTAAAGACAAAATTTAGAGATGTAGGAAAAGTTTTCTAAGGAAGAGGAAGTGTTGGTGTCACAGTTTAAACTTAGGTCTGTTTTCAACATTGTCTCTGAAGGATAGCTACTCAAATAATACTGCATTTGAAGAGGATTTAGTTATTTTCCTCCTGGCTTCTAAGTTAGTTTTATTGTAAGGTTTTTTATAGTTGCCATGAATGAATTGCAGTGCCCTATCAAAAGCATTGCCTTTATACAGTAACAAATAGCTAGAGTAAATATCCCTTCACTTATTTAAGTGGTTCGAAGTAAAAGAATTTAGAGTCATTGCATTTCCACCCTCTGTTTTCATTCACTGCACTGAAAGAAAGTGGAAAGCTGGAGGCCTCAGAGCTAAGTTGTTAACATGGAAGTACATTCAATTATACTTTGTATCCCACAAGTATGCTAATTTAATTCACTCTCCCTAATTTCAAATGCACCATCCTAGTCTCTATAATTCTTATTGAATTACCAAAGATTGTAGATATTTAACAGACTGTAAAGGCAACTCAAACTCTAAAATGTTTGAAGTTTAAAAATACTAAAATTTTGATTTATTTTGATTTTTAAAATACATAATTGTTTTGGGGTACCTGGGTGGCTCAATCAGTTAAGCATCTGACTGTGGCTCAGGTCACGATATTGCCATTTTTGGGGTCAAGCCCTGCGTCATGCTCTGGGTTGACAGCTCGGAGCCTGGACCCTGCTTCAAATACTGTGTCTCCTTCTCTCTCTGCTCCTCCTCTGCTCCCACTATGGCTCTCTCTCTCTCCCTTTCAAAAGTAAATAAACCTTAAAAAATAAAAAAAATTAAAATACATAATTGTTTTTATATGATAATGTTAAATCAAATTCACAAACTACAGTGGAGTATTTTGGAAGGAAAGTATGATTGCTGAACCGTTCTTTCTCTTTGCCTCCCAACAAAATCTTTCAGTTCTTCACTTCCTTCCCTAGATTCAATTTCCCATGGCACAAAAATTTAATTTTCTTTTTCTGAGTATTTCTAAGAACTCCCTAAACATGCATTTCCCAAGCTCAGACTGCTTGTTGCCTTAACCCCAAACAATTATCTCCCACAATGCACTCTACCTCTCAAGCATGTTTTGTAAAGTGAAGGAGTCACAGAGGGATGATTTCTGTGGACTTCAGAACCGTAGTGCACAGTCTTGTGTATAAGTTGAAGCGTATTTCTTCACAGGATGTGGAGAGAATGGCATCTATGTACCTGCTAACTCTTCTGCTGATGAGTAACAGCCTGATTCTTTCGTATACTTGTAGATGGCATTCAGGCAACACACAGTAACTGCTCACATGAAGTGGATTTCTGTAATTGTATGGCTGAAGGAATTGAATGCCCACCCCTGCCCCCCATGATGATGGAATATTTGTTCAGAAAAGCCAATAATGAGACGGGTACACATTGTCAGTGAGTAATACACTTGAGAGGACAGGTTAGAGAGAGAGAACAGTTCTTGTGGTTAGGTGGCTGGATTATATACACTGCAGGCTGCCTTCAGCAGATACAGAGGTCACAGATCCAAGCACCACAAAGCCCAAGATTAGGCAGGCCATTTTTCAACCAGGTGATTGTGGAGTTCATGGTCACTGAAGCCTGGAAATCTGGTTTGAGTGGTAACTGGAAAGAAACAGACTGAGTATTGATACTGATTGGTCTGATTAATCAAATGGGAGAATGAAGGGAGAAGAAATACCATCATTTGCTATTTTTCTTTATTTTTATTTTAGCCATTTCAGTGAGTGTGAAGTGGCATCTCATTGTGGTTTTGACTTGCATTTTCTTAATGATCAATGATGTAGAACATATTTTTCATGTACTTGTTGATATTTTGTATTTCTTTCTTGAGAAATGGCTATTCATGTCTTTTCCACATTTTTTATTTGGATTATCTTTTTGTTGATGAGTTGTAACACTTTATATTTTCCTTATATTAATCTTTTTTTAATGTTTTTATTTATTTTTGAGAGAGAGAGAGACAGTGTGAGCAGGGGAGGGTCAGGAGAGAAGGATCTGAAGACAGGCTCCAGGCTCTGAGCTAGCTGTCAGCACAGAGCATGACGCGGGGCTCAAAGGCACAAACCGTGAGATCATGACCTGAGCCGAAGTTGGACGCTTGACTGACGCTTAACCGACTGAGCCACCCAGGAGCCCTTCCTTATGTTAATCTTTAACCAGAAAAATAATTTGTAAATATTTTCGCATTCTCTAGGTTGTCTTTTCCATTTCTTGATAATATTTTTTTGATACACAAATATTTGAAAACTTTGTATAATCTAACTTTTCTATTTCTTTTTTCTTTTCTTTTTTTTTAAAATTTGGTATCACCTCTAAGAATCCACCTTCAAATCAGAGGTCATAAAGATTTACCTCTATGCATCATATTTTAAGATTTTTTAGTTTTATAACTTATATTTAGGGTGTTAATCAGTTTTGAGTTAATCCTTGTATATACATTTATGTAGGGGTCCAATTTCGTAAGTTATTAAGTTAAGTTGTCAAGTTTTGGCACTATTTATTTAAAACCCTATTCTTTCCCAATGAATGGTCTTGGTACTCTTGGAAAAGTTCAGTTGACTGTGTGGATGTTTGGCTTACTTCTGCATTCTGGAATTGAGACTCAAGGCTGCAGTATCCATTTCTACCTGATTTCCAGCCTGCCCAGCATGCCCTGCACATGTTTCTGCCCCTACAATCTTATGAAAAATTTCCTTTAGATCTCTCTATATACATAGGTATTATATATCAATATCCATCTCTATAACATCTTCTATATCCTATATTTTTTTTTTCTGGATAACCTTGACTAATATATCTTGTATCTGTTGAGTCACTTCTCTCTTTCTGCTTTCAAGATACTCTCTTGGCTTTGGCTGTCAACAGGAAGTTTCAAGCCATCATTTCTTCAGATGTCCTGCTCAAACCCCCTTCTCTGCCTTCTCCTTTTGAAACTTACATAATGTGTATGTTGGTACCTTGGTCCCATAGGTCCCAGCTCTGGTCATTTTTCTTAATTCTTTTTCTTTTGTGTTTCTTTGTATGTTTTTTAAGTTTTTTGTTTTTGTTGATAAGTGAACATATTGGAAATTTTATCTGGTAATGTTGGAAATCAGATATTCTCTGCCCCTAATCTTTGCTATTGTTTTGTTGAGAAATACAGTCATCCAGCTCTTCTTTGTTTAGTGACCTTTCAAATTATTATTATTATTATTATTATTATTATTATTATTGTTATTATTGTTATTTTGAAATGACTGTATTCCTCATTGTGTGTGGTCACTCACATCTCTGTTTCATTAACTTGCCAGTTAGTCACCTCAGAGAGATATTCTTAAATGTCTGGATTCAATAAGAAAAGCTAAACAAAACATTGTCCTACTTTTTTACATTATTTTGATAGATGGCTTCCAAGAGGTCACTTTAACTCAGTGTATTTGAAATGGTGTCTAGCCTGTGTGCCAGCAAACATTCAGACTGGTCAAAACACACACCCACATTTTTGGAGGACAAAATCTCTATGTTCACTGTGGCACCAGCAATCCACATCAAAAATGCAAACTACCATCCCAAGACTGTCTACGGTAGGTTTGGAATCAGGGAAAAGTAGCTGCTATGTGAAATATGAAAATTCAAAATATACCAGTTTCTTTTTTCAATAAGCACTCCCCTGGACACCACAAGCATTTGACTAGACTAAGAAAGTTCTGAAATAGTTTATTCTGACAGTTCTTGTTAGTGAGCCAGTTATTTCAGTGGAGGAACCAATTCTTACAGCTCCGTACTCCACCAACTTCGAGGATATCACCCCAATGTTTGTAATTTATGTGTTATAAATTATGACATTACTATATATACAGTATTTCTGTATTATTTAATAGAAATCATTAATATCTGCAATAATTATAAAGCTGTTTCCTAGTATAACTTTTGTGGGTTTTAATTTGTATCTGGCTTCTTCTATTTTTGTTTATGCCAATGATTTTTGCATACTTTTTCCCTGTTCCTGGTTTGTTATTTCACATCTCTTAACAGTTCTTCATATATAATCTCTTATTAGAATTATGGGTCTTCTTGCTTTATGGGAAATTAGCTTTATTTTCTGTTTTTCCTTCCTTTTTTCTTCACTGTGTATTTTAGCTTGAGGGACTGGGCAGAAACGTCAGTTCACTGCTATTTAAATTGAAATCCCTAGCCATAGAAACATTATATTTAGGAGCTAAAAATGTAATAAATTTAACTTTAATATAATATTTTATGGAAAATATATAGAAATCATCATCTATTCATAGTGATGGTAATTTATCCAATAGATAATACTTTTCCTACATGCACATGAAGACCCAGGTAAGCATACATGTTATTATGCTAATATCTTTCAGATCTGCACTTTAAAGAAGGAATTACATTTTCAAGTGTTTCATTATGATGACATAGCTGTACAAATTATATTGTAATATTTTCAATACTCATATATAATTTGTTTTCTTTTTTCTAGTAAGACAAGGACCTATGGAAATTCTCAGACTTAATAAAAACACGGTCTTATAATAAATATCACAAAGTTTTCTGTGGGTACTCCTAATTTAACTGCTAAATTTATGTTAATATTAATTCATGTCTCTTAGAAGATCAGAGAAAATATTTTCTTCAATTTATTTTTCTACTGAACTAGTCCAAAATGGATATTGAACAAATTTGTTATAGAACCAATCACTGAGATTAGCATTTTTTGAATTTATTTGCTACCATAAATAGGTTTTTTTAAACTTAAATTATGAATGCTATAATTCTGCATCTTAATTTTTCTTCTTTTCCAGTTCTAAGTCATCATGGCTTACATAGATATTTGGTCCTTAAAACAATAAAACATAATCCAAAACAAATTTAAAATGTCTTGGATAGATGTATCTATATAGTTAGAAGATTTTGTAAAGATAAGAAAAAGAAAGACATTATTTTCTTTAGGAATTCAGACAAAATCTTTAAGATTGAACATAATGTTAAAATGATTTGATTACTTGGAGAGATTTATGAGTTCCTGCTTCTTTTGTTACCATAATTTCTTGATTTTAGATAAAGCATTGTTAAATTACTCATAATGTGCTCTTCTCAGCATCTTTGGAAAAATAAATGTTGAGATTATAACCCAATTTTTAAAATAATTTAGCTGTTTTAAATAGGGACAGTATATTTTAAGAACAGATTATAAAAGTATAAGATAAGGTCTTTGTGAATTTACGGAAAAAAATCAGTTTCAGCACATAATCAAATGCAGTTTCTAAAGAGGAGCTCTACTAAAGGTCTTTCCGAAATAATTCTGCAATAGTGAACTCCCCTTGTGGTATCAGTAAGTGATGTTCCTAACCTCCTAAAAACAGACAGTGATTAAAATCAATTCTTTCTTCAATTCAGAGGGTTTAGAGTATCAGTAGAATTATTAATATCAGTTTGTCATTTATTCAGCAAACATATATCTCTGTGAAAAAAAGATGAGTATTTCTTAGGGGAATTATAAGACTTACCATTTTTTATAACATATTGCATATTGTCCATTGTTCAAGGGCATAAAATTAGGTTTGCCACATAGTAATCCAAAAAAGCAGCAATTTCCTCATTCACAAAAGAAACATTATTATCATCATTTCTAATATCTGAATTTTCTTCTATCTAGTTTTTTACCATGTACAAGTTTAGAACGTATATCCAAAAAACCCATAGATATAGGGCCAACTAATATTTGAAAAGGGAGCCAACAGTAGTAATTAAAGAAAAGACAGTCTCTACAATAAATGGTACTAGGGAAATTGGATATTCACATGCAAAAGAATAAAACAAGGGCACTTGGGTGGCTCAGTCAGTTAAGCATCTAGCTCTTGATTTCACCTCAGGACATGATCCCAGGGTCATGGAATCAAGCCCTGCATCAGGCCACATGCTTAACATAGAACCTGCTTAAAGTCTCTCTCTGCCTTTGCCCCCTATCATTGCTCACGCTCTCTTTCTCTCTCTCTCATAAGAAAAAAAAAATGAAATTGGACCCCTGTCTTACATCACTCATAAAAATTAACTAAAATGGATTAAAGGCATAAGTGTGAGGCCTGAAGCCATGAAAATCATAGTAGAAAATATAGGGCAAAATCTTTTTGACATGAGTCTTGGCAACAAAACCTAAGGCACAAGTAGCAAAATGTAAAGTCAAGGATTAAAATAATTAAAAATTTTCTCTACAGCAAAAGAATAATCAACAAAGTGAAAAGACATCTATAAGAATGTGAGAACATATTTGTAAATCCTATATCTGATAAAGGGTTAATATCCAAAACATATAAAGATCTTATATAATTCTTTAGCAAAAACAAATAAAACTCAAATAATGCAATTTAAAAAATGGACAAAGGACCTCAATAGACATTTTCTAAAGAAGACATTTAAATGGCCAACAGGTACATGAAAATGTGCTTAACATCACTAATAATTAGGAAACTGCAAATCAAAACCACTATAAGATACCACTGAACAATTCTTAGAATGGTTGCCATCACAAAGACAGGAGATAACACGTGCTGGTGAGGATGTGAAGAAAAGGGAAGCCTTGGGCGCTCTCGCTGGGAATGTAAATTAGCGCTGCCACTATGGAAAACAGTATGGAGATTGCTCAAAAAATTAAAAATAGAAATGCCGTATGATTCAGCAATTTCACTTTTTGTTATTTTTATAAATAGAATGAAATCACTATGTTCAAGAGATTTCTGCACACCCATGTTCACTGCAGCATTATTTACAATAGGCCAGACATGGAAACGATCTAAGTATGTATCAATGGAATAATGGATAAAGGCAGTGTACTATTTATCTGTCATCTATCTATTTATAATATCTATCATATCTATTTATCTGTCATATCTATCATCTATCTATCTATCACAACATCTATAGGGATGTATAAAAATGCTATTAAGTCATAAAAAAGAGGGAGATCTTGTTCTTTGGGAAAACATAAGTGGATCTTGACTGAATTATGTGAGACAAATATTGTATGATTTAACTCACATATGGAATCTAAAATGAAACCAAACTCATGAAAAAGAAAAATAACAGACTTCTTATTCCTGGGGGTGGCAGTGGCAGGAGAATTGAGTGAATATTGTCAAAAAGTACCAACTCCCAGTTACAAAATCTGTAATTCTGGGATGCAGTGTACAATGCTGTGATTATAGATTAACAATGCCGTGTGGATTATTTGAAAGTTGGTAGTAAAAGAGTAGATCCGAAAACTTTCCATCACAAGGAAAAACAAATTTGCAACTATATGAGGTAATTGATGTTAACTTACTGTAATTATTCTGTAATATATACCCATGTCAAGTCAATATACTGTGCACATAAAACTCATACAGTGTTATATGTCAATTATATCTTATAAACTGGAAAGAAAGAAAAGAAAATCAAGAAGGGAAAAATTACCTTTATTTAAAGACACATAGGTATACCAGCATGGTCACAATGCAAAGGTAAACTTAAAGGTAAATATAGCTTCGCTTTCATATTTATGTATTATATTACGGACTTGTTTTTAAAATTACCATAGAATGTTGATCAGCAAAAGTTAATATGTTCTTTAACTTTGTCAATGTTAGTTGAGTAATTTGTTCATCAAAGTATTCCTCTCCACCGCCACTGCTCTGTTTAAAATCAGTCACCAGGGGCATCTGACTGGCTCAGCCAGTAGAGCATTTGACTTGTTTTAAAAGTAAGTTTTTAATTTATTTTTGAGAGAGAGAGAGAGAGAGAGACAGAGACAGAGACAGAGACAGCGACAGCGTGAGCAGGGGAGGGTCAGAGAGAGAGGGAGACACAGAATCTGAAGCAGGCTCCAGGCTCTGAGCTAGTTGTCAGCACAGAGCCCTACACAGGGCTCGAACCTACCCTCTGTGAGATCATGACCTGAGCTGAAGTCGGATGCTTAACTGACTGAGCCACCCAGACATCCCTTGACTCTTTATCTCAGTATTGTGAGTTCAAACCAGGCATTGGTGAGGAGTGTACACTAAATAAATAATAAATAAATAAATAAGAAAAAAGAAAGATAAAAAATCAATTACTAGTTATGAGGTATGATCTAAACTAATAAATATGACATAAAACCTTCTTCCACAACTAATTGTAGTGGTTTATTTTTCAGTTTCATTTCCTACCCACTACTTATCTCTCAAATACAAAGAACTAAATATTTCTTGTTTTTAATAAACTGGTTAATCACTTCATTTAGGCAGACTTTTTTTTTAAGTTTTTATTTATTTATTTGAGAGAGACAGAGACAGCACAGTGGGGAAGGGGCAAAGAGGGAGGCAGAGAGAATCCCAAGCAGGCTCCATGCTGACTGCAGAAACCATGAGATCATGACATGAGCGAAAACCAAGAGTTGGACGGTTAATGGACTGAGCCACCCAGGTGCCCTTCTTTCTTTTTAAAAATATTTACTTAATATTTATTAAGAGAGACAGAAAGAGAGAAAGGGAGTGTGTGTGCTCAAGCTCCGGAGGGAGAGGGAGAGAGGGAGAGGGAGAGGGGGAGAGGGAGAGGGAGAGGGAGACAGAGAGAGAGACAGACAGACAGACACAGACTTACAAGCTGGCTATGCACTATCAGTATAGACTAGAACCCATGAACTGTGAGATCATGACCTGAGCTAAAATCTAAAGTCAGATGCTTAACTGATTGAGCCACCCAGGTGCCCCTAGGCAGACTTTTCTAACAATTATTGATATCAGGAAAGAGAGAGAGAGAGGAATGTATAGGTAGTCTTGGATATTACCAGGACATTTCTCAGGCTATACTGCACATCAATCTTCTCATTCCGTGTTTGTTGTAATTTCTGTAGTAGTTTTTTTAGTGATACAAAATACATATAATATGATGATAAGGTACATTTCAAATATCTCCTACATGATATAAATTATACATCTTGTGAATATTTTTTGTTAAGATAGTGTGGACTCTTCTAGAAGTACGAAAAATATCCTATATCTAACTACTTCAAAATAAGAAGAGCTAGAAAAAATTTGAATGATAATTGTTAGGTTTAGTCAACTATGTGTGACTGGATTCAAAGTTTTGAAGGAATATATTAATATCTGGAAAACAATTTTCCATCAAGATATTATTTAATTCTATTTGCTTTTGTATCTTAACTGACTCTGGTGAGTTTTTTGCACAGTGACAAGGATCTTTTTCAAAATTGGTGTCATTTAAGTCATAATAGTCTTGTTGCAGTATTTTTGGGATTAGTTTTCCTTGGAAAACATAAAATGCAGTTGAACACAGGGCCTAACTATTTCAGAATATAACACTTTCCTTATAAAGCACAAAAAATCATAATTGGAGGCTGAGCAACTTGTAATATTCATATAATGTTTTAAAAATGAATGTGTGTTACTTAAAAACTTTTGCATTTCTTATTATAGAAGCAGAAGTTATTCTAAGCTATGAGAAAGGACAGGTGTTTTTTTTTTTTCTTCCAGAAAATGCCGCCACATCTACAAAATCTTTTTCACTTCCCTTTTAAAAGATATTTTACTCATAATTTCAACCAGATTGAGAAAATCATCTCATAAAATTTCTGGCACAAAAAGTTTATTTACTTCTTTGCTCTCTTTTTATAAGATATGTTTGTTAGTTTAAAAAAAGTTCTAATGTTCATTTATTTTTGAGAGAGACAAAGACAAGCATGAGTTGGGGAGAGGCAGAGAGAGTGAGAGAGACCTAAAATCTGAAGCAGGCTCTAGGCTCTGAGCTGTTAGCACAGAGCCCAGCACGGGGCTCAAAATCACAAACTGTGAGATCATGACCTGAGCCGAAGTCGGATGCTTATCTGACTGACCTTCCAGGTGCCCTGTCTCATGATGATTTTTGATCACAAAAGTTGTTAATTTTAATGTAGCTCAATTATTAATATTTTTATATTGAGTGTTGATTTCCATTTAAAAAAGTTTTTCCTCCATATTCATAGTTTAGCCATTCTGGAAGTAATGCTCCATGCCAAAGTACCCCAGTATTCAGTGGCCTCAAACAACAATATTTAATTTTTGCAGACAAGCATGCAGGAAGGTTGGTGTTGGCAGGGTGACTGCTTTTCACTGAACAACGTGTGTTTCAGTTATATTGCCTCTGCTTCTGGCTTCAGCTCGGTTGGAATGGCCCTCAGTTGCCTCTCGTCTTCCGCCTGGGACTGGAGGGCTCACTGGTGCAGGATCTTCTTGTCAAGACCAAAGTAGATGATGAAACACTCAAATCCTGAGCGTCCAAATGGCACCTTGTCATTTCTGGTTTATTTTAATTAAAAAAAAAAAAAAGACAAATTGTCAAATCCAAAGTCAAGAAAGGACAGGAGGTTAATCTACATCATTTTAGGGGAAGAAATGGCAATATCATATGTCAGAAGTTTGGGTTAATGATGAAATATATTTCATGAAATTAGTGAAAATAGTCTCATATATCTTCTAATGTTATCTTTGTTTTCTAACATTCTTTTTTAGATATGAATCCTACCCATATCTGATTATTGTGAACAGCTAAGGTAGGCATCAAGATTTTATTTACATTTTTATATGGGTGTTCTCATTTAATAATTAGCATTTATTGAAAAGACTCTCTTGCTTATGCAGTCCTGAAATAACATTTTAATAAAGATTAATCTACTTTTAATCTCTATAGCATGTGTTGGTCTCTAAGTATACCTTTGTGACAAAACCACCTTACTTTATTGTTAAAGCTTTAATAACATCTTAATAGAGTAAATCTTCTAATTTTTTCTTTTTGAAGAGTATGTCAGCTCTTCTTGGAGGAATGCAGTCCATATAAATTTTTGAACCAGATACTCAAAATATACTAATTTTTGGGGGATGGGGTTATGATTGGAATTTAATTGAATCAATAGACAAATTTCAGAAAAACTTAAATCTTTACAATGATAAGACTTCTAATACTTTAAACAATTATCCATTGATTTAGGTCTTCATTAATGTCTTTTAGTGATGTCTTATAATTTTCTGTACAGAGCCTAGCATATCTGTTAGAATTTTTACAGAGGCATTTGGTATTTTTTTATTTATTTATATTATGTCATTTCTAAAAATCATGTTTTGTTCACTAAGTTATAGAAATGGATTGACTGTAGCCAATGGCCTTGCAAACAGTAAACATTTTGGATGCACTTAAATTGGATGACACTTGCTTGAGAACTCTATAGGTTTTGGAGACTAGATCATACTATTATCCCATAATAATTCCTTTTTAAATTTCTTTTTTAAGTTTATTTATTTTTGAGAGAGAGAGAAAGAGAGAGAGAGAGCGTACACACCAACAGGGTAGGGGTAGAGAGGGAAAGAAAGAGAGAATCCACAACAGGTTTTGTGCTGTCAGCACAAAGCCCATTCTGGGGCTCAGTTTCACTAACTGTGAGATCATGACCTGAGCTGAAATCAGGAATTGGACACTTAACCTCCTGAGCCACCCAGGCACCCCTCCTTTTAAAATTTCTTATACCTTCTTTTTTCTTCTTCTTCACCTATTACACTGGCTAAAGGCACTGGTGCAATGGTGAATAATGAAAGTCTCAGAAGAACATCTTTCTGCCTATTTTGTAAGGTATAAATGAATTCAATTTACTTTTCTGTTTCAAACACCCTAAAGTTTTCCCATAAATTTTATTTTATTTAAAATATTTTATTTAAAATAAAATATGTATAGTCATGGAACCCTGGCTACCTCTAACCTTTTTTTCTATATGTATCCCTAGATTATATATCTCACTTTAATTATATTTGAATATTTGCTGTTTACTTTCATTTATTTTACAAAGATGCACATAATGCTCTTGATGGGCAGTACACATTTAACAGTTTCCTCCAGCATGCCGTGCCATATTTGTTCACATCTAGAAATCTAACAGTTGCTTTTCATCCAGTATTTTGTTATAATTTTGAAATAGTTTCACCATTTAACAGAAACAGTTGCAAAAGTAGCACAGAATTCGTGTTTTTCCCAAGAAAAATATGTTATATAGCCACAAGACATTGCCAGCACTCAAAGAGAGAGAGACAGAGCTCGCAAACAGGAAGGGGGAGAGAGAGAGCATCCCAAGCAGGCTCTTTGCTGTCCCTGTGGAGCCTGATGCAGGGCTTGATCCCACAAACTGTGAGATCATGACCTGAGCGTAAATCTGGGGTCAGGGACGGCAGTGACTGAGCCACCCAGGTGTCCCCTGTTAGTGCACTTGTTAACTTGGCTGCCTAACTTACTTGACTTTGACAGATTTTACATGTACTGTCTTTGGGAGTGGGATGGATTTGGCCAGGGAATAACTCAGTGATGTTTAATCCCATGAGTAAAATGTGTTTGAATAACTCTCACCACAGTCAGGATATATAACTGTTCCATCACCACAAAGAAATCCCCACTAGTAAGCCCTTTTCAAACTTTTCCACCAATCCTAACCCTGCTACATGCTTATCTGTGACCACCATTATAATGTTCTATCTTTGAGAATATTACCTAAATCCAATCATTCATTATGTAACTCTTTGAGATTGACTGTTTTCTTCACTCAGCATGCCCTTGAGGTCCATTTAACATCATGTATGTATCAGTGGTTTCTCTCATTTTGTTCCTGAGTAGCAGTTCCTTGTTTGGCCACATGAGAGTTTGTTTATCCTTTCACCGTTAAAGGATATTTGAATTGTTTCCAAATTCCAGGTTTTTGGCCACTCCATGCGCAGCTGCATGAAACTAACAGTCTCCCAGCATTTTTACTTGTTTCTAGGTCTCACTTCATTCATTCAGGTCTGTAATAAAATGAGCTAAAATATTCTATTTCTTATATATACTGTTTTCTAACTCCTACATTATAATGGAGTCCCGTATCAGGAAGGACTTTATCTAATTCATCTCTCACATCCTGATTCTAAAAGAATTCTTGATATAAATTATTCTTATTAATGGTTCTTGAGTGTTAAATGTTTTTATAAAACTACTTACAATTTCTTATTTTATACATCGGTAATTCCACATACTCTATCATTAGTCCCCATTTCCCGCTGAGCCCAGGATCTTGGTATCCCTATTTAAATCAGACTGTTTGCTCTGTATTACACAGATATCAAGACTTATCCTAATTTTTCCTTCATATACAGAGCCTATGCCTTTTGGATATCAGCTTTAATTCTAAACTTCAGTTCCTAAATAAACATCATCAGTACATTTTGAGGGTTGTTACTTGTCTTCAGCTCCTCATCTGTATAATGCAATTTTGGTGAGATTTATTTTTACTGTTAAAATGTTAGTTTACTATTATATGACCTGCTATTTTTAGTTTTATTTTGTAGAGAGTTGTGAATAAATGATAGCATCAATATATATATTTAGAAAGTATTCATGAAAAAATAAAATCATTTACATATAATATAAAGCACATTCATAAGACTATAGCTTTAATTATTTAATAGAAGACAGGCAGTAAACAATAGAAAATAGTTTAGGTGTGAATAAAATTCATTCTGAAAAATGTGTTGCTAATTTTAGTTCAATAACGGACATGTTAAGTGTGAGAAAATACCGTAAGCATGTGACATGATGCTAATGTCTCAGCTTCCCTGTTTTCTGTATGAGAATCACAACAGAATGTTTTGGGTCAGTAAGCTCATTAGGATAGAGCACAGTGCTAATATTCAATAGGATTTACTTCCTTTTTAGTCATTTAAAAACCATTGAGATTCTCTGATGTAGGCAGGCAAAAACTGCATCCAAGCAAAACCATGCATAAGCATTTTACCTTAAATAATATATAACCTCAATAACTGAAACTTAGCAGAAATGTCCACACACGCGACCCCCCACCCCACTCCACAGTGGGGTACTGCTGCCAAATCTAAGACAATGAATGTATAAGCTCTCTCTGATTATTTCCTAAGCAGTGCTTTCTCCTGATTAACATGCAAATATTGTTGGACTTTTATCTTAATGTTCTTTATCTACAATTGAAATTATTGTACATTTTAAGTTTTACCTTAATTGATAGTCAAATGTAAGTTTTTGTAACAGTTTTTCCCTATAGAAGATATGTCTCCTTTTACTATATCTAAAAACATAAAGTTTAACTTCTCTAAGGTTATTCCACTAGGCAATTTTGTAACTCCAGTTCATTAACTTATTAATTTAAATTTTTATTTGTTCACTCAATAAGCATTTATTGAGCAGTTTTTATAAGCTAAAAGTTATGCTTGTCGTATAGAGTTAAGAACAGAATAGGTAATTCCTAAAAGCTTTTACGTACATACACACACACACACAATATAAAACCCTCAAAAGAGAAGAGAGTTCCAGTGCAGAACAGTGTTGAGATAATATGAACATGAAAACTGATATGCCCATTGAATTTATCAATGTGAAAGTTAGGGACTTTAGGGATAAAATTTAGGTTCAGTGATATAGTATGATACAGCGTTAAGAGTTTTGAAAGAGGCATTGTGAGTATAAAACGTTAGAGGAAAAAAATGGGCTAGTAGCAGAATAAGTGAGTATGTGACAGAAAGATACTTTGTGATTTGGTGTGTGTGTGTGTGTGTGTGTGTGTGTGTGTGTGTGTGTTGTTTTATTATTTTTCTTTTGTTTTGTTTTTTATTTTAATGGGAAAGACTAGCTTCCGCTTCAGTATGTGGATGCAGTTGAACTGTGAAGGCAAGATGTTGAAATACATTTCAGAGAGGATAATAGGTGTGCCTGACTCTGTAACATATGCTCATTCTACTGAAAGTCATAGTCTCTCGTTTAGTCAGTGCACTGAGGAAAACGATACAAAATTATTACTTTCCTCTGTCAGAAGTTTTTCTTCCATTCTCAATTCTACTTTCACATACTTGATACCATAAGAATTTTCTCAGTGCAGGACATGCTAGGTTATTGTAAGCAGAAATAATCCACTTTAAACTTCTTATTTTGTGATTAACTATAACCCTATTTTTCTGTATATGAAATGCAACATGACGAAAATATGGAGTTCACCTATGTTAACTTCTCTATTGATTGATGATTGACAATCATATATATTATAGTCTAAATGTTGAGAAATCTGAAAAAGAATAAAAAACCCCAAAGAAGAAATGTGAGATGTAGAGTGGTAAAGGCATTGAAGGAAAATTGAATATCAGGTTATAAGGCAAAGGAACATTAATTTTGGAAACCAGCAAAATAAGACATGTTATGAAGGTAGATAACTAAATAGCAGATCATAGAAGTGAAAGAAGGATACAACTCTTAAAACCTGATTTTTGTCCTATACTTATATTATTCACTGGAACTAAACCTTTAATTGATTGTACTATTTCAATACCTACTCTCAATGATGAAGCCCTTTATCTCTTCTTCAACCTACATGTACTTTATGACTTTATTTTACAAATTTACTAAGAATCTAATGTGTCTACAACTCTGAAAAGTCCTAGATAAAAAGATGGCCCATTTTGTGAGGAGATCCAATAGCTACGGGAACCATGCATATAAACCACTAAGCGGCAATAAAATTTGTTAAACATAATTGCAGAGGTTACAAAATGTGCTACAAAATGGGAACAGAGAGAACTGAGCAATTCTCCACCTAGGAAATGGGGGTATACTTTATTGAGAAGGTAATATGTAGATGTTCCCCAAGTAATCAGTAGGAGAATCTCCACAAGCATTAAGAATGAGGAAGGTAGTTTTCAAAGGAGAAAGGGCAGGTAATTCAATGGTATGGAACCTGAACTGGGCAAGAAGCAGCAGGGACAGTGTTTTCTTCTCACATGCAATTTTAAAGTTCTCAGCAAAGAAATTGACATGCCACATATGAACTAGAACGTGATCAAATACTAATCCTATGCTCAGAGAGCCCATATATCTGTGTTCCTAGGTAGAGGACATCTTTCTAATTCCTACCTTCTTTTGGTGGATATCTTCCATTATGTATCAATATTGTTATTAGTGTATCCTTCTGAGGATATTTTAACCAAAATGTTATAACTAGTTTAATAAAGAGACTATAAAGTCTCCATATATCATTCTTATCAGTCTTACTGGTTAAGAGAAATGTATAAATTGAGCCTAACAATGAATCTAAACTGTGTTCCTATTTGGCATGGAGAGCTTGAAAATGCCAATAGTTAATTAGTTTTAGTTTTTTCTTTTTCTTTCTTTCTCGCTGTCTTTCTTTCTTTCTTTCTTTCTTTCTTTTTTTAGTCACTCCTTCATGTAGTCACTTCTTAACTTTCTGGAATAGTTAACACACAGTGTTGTACCAGTGTCAGGTGTACAATAGAGTGATTCAGTAATTCTGTACATTACTCACTGACCAATACATAATTCAAGAACATTTTTAATGTTTATTTTTGAGAGAGAGACAGAGGGTGAGAAAGGGAGGGACAGAGAGAGACACACACCCAGAATCCGAAGCAGGCTCCAGGGACTGAGCCCGACGTGGGGCTCGATCTCATGAACGATGAGGTAATTCATGACCTGAGCTGAAGTCGGACATTTAACCGATTGAGCCACTCAGCCTCCCCAGCACATAATTTTTTAAAGCGTTCTATCTCCCAGTGTTTTATGTTGAGTCTGTGCAGGAAGAAATCAACAAACCCAACTTGTTCCCTACCTTACAAGATTTATATTTGGGAGCTGGTAGGGCAGTGTGCATTAAAACAACCTTGAAAAAAATTATTCATTTAAAACTGTGTTGAATACTACAAAGGAGATGTATATGTTGTTTTAGGAAAATGTAAGTGCAGCTGAACTTTCTCAATAGGGAATAATTCCCAGAAAAAGATAAAGACTGACATTATCATAAGAGAATATGATTCTTGCTGCAGCTGCTGTTATTAATATTTAGTTCAAATTATCAGAGCATTTTATCTTCCATATGCCTGATCACTACTCATTTTGGCTGCATTTAGTCATCAATTTTAACACTTTAGAAATTAACTAGGTCTTGGTTTCAGATTCACTACCGCTCCCTCCTCCTGCCTGACATCTAGTGGGAGACAGAATCAGTGGGAGAATCACCAGGGGGAAATAAGTGAAGAGGCCAAAACCCTACAGGGAAGTAGCAAAGAAGCTCCTTTTCTGGATCACTGTTACTTTGTAGAATGCGTAAGACCATACACATTTCAGTATTATAGAATGCTTATCTGTACTCTTACTGTACATTCTCCTGTAATTTTCATATATTACCCTACAAATTTCCCTAGTGATTAGCTGAGAGGATTCTCCCCTGATGTTGCATCATTGGCTGAAAAGTAGCCTTCTCCTCATTACGGCTTTCTTCTCACTAATCCTGAAATACTACATGCATTTATAATTTAACATGACCTCAAATTAGCTTATTCAAGCTTTTCCTGGAACATGAGGGCACTATTTAATGGTGTTTAGTTTTTCTGTCACATCTAATTTTGAGACTCATATAGATGAAGATAAATCAGCATATGGATCTCAAGGTTAAGAAATTGACTCAAATATCATTCTTTTAGATTCTTTTATGTCAGAATTTAATCAATGTATCATTGTAGATAAAGTATAGAAGTAAATGTGAATAGACTTAAATAACATGTCAAAAGATAGTTGAGATACGTTTTACTTCTAGGAGAGTAGAAGTAGTTGTTGACATTCATAGTTTCATTCCAGTAGCTCTTCCCTGACAATAAGAGAAAAACCGTATATTGACGATTGCTGTATCATTTTTAGGTCTTTCGTGTGTGTGTTTGTGTGTGTGTGTGTGTGTGTGTGTACAGTATGTCTGTCTGTGTACCTTTAGATGGTTTTCAAGTTTCTTTTTGTAAACAACTAATCCTATAGGGAATTTTTAATTGCCTACAAATAATGAGATAAAAACTAAACTTTCAAATAACTTCAGTTATGAATACATTAGTCTCTTCCACAGACAGGCACACACTGATTAGTAAAATAGCAAGTATGAATATCTTGATATTTCCCTTGGGGAAGTTTAAAAGTACCGTTTTATCCTCTTTAATCTCCATATATTCATTTTTATATTCTATTTTTTTCTGACTTTGCTTTTAAACTCCAGTGTCTTCAGAGAATTCCATTATTTCATTTTGCTTTATGTTTGAAGTTATGGCCTGATGCTTGCCGTTACTCTGTGTTGTTTTTTGAAGAAGGAACTGTTCTCAATGGTAGTGTGTAATAATCACAAGAAAATTATAGTCACAAACATATAAAAGGATAATTGGTCAAGTAGGTTATAGTGGGTTAAGAGATTCTCTAAAATTGGCAATTTTCTTTAAGTTTTAAAGAAAGTGTTTTCAAAAACTGATGAGGCATTTGCAAGGAAAAACATACTGTTAAATTAAACAGGTATGATTAAAAAAGAAGAAATGAAAAAAACTTTAGACAGGTGAAGGTTACCAGAATCAAATTTAACTGAATGCCAAATACAGCAGTAGATGATGTCTTTAGGCTAAATAAGCAAATCTATTATGAAAATAATATAAAAACCCATGTAATTTTAACATTGAAGAGAGCTAATATACTCACCAATATTTGATTACCCCAATGGGGAATAATAAGAGCTAATTGTCATCAACACAGAAGAAACTAGCAAATTATGTAAAAATGTCTGTGAATCTGTATAGTACTTGGGGGAAAAGAAAATGCCTGAGTCTCTAGAAAGTAAAGTATACTTTATAAAATACCCTTTTGCTTCAAAAACTTAGATGTTAAAAGAAATGAATTGAAAGCAGAAATACATGAAACCTTTTGAAACCTAGAGGCATATGGTAATTTTCTAAAAATAATTTTAGTCATGTAATACTTAAGAAAAATAATCCTCCATTTAAATACAAAAAGTACTTTGAGGAACAGGATCCCTTCTATTTGGCCTGAGAGCATAGATCTGTAGTTTATTAGAAGTTGAGAAAGCTTTTGAACATAGACTGTAACTTTTACAGCATGTACTAAATTGACACAGATTCCCTGAAAAGATAATATATTAAATCAACACATTTATTGTACACTTGTCATCTAAAGCCATGCCTACCTATGTGTAATATGACCCAGGCCCCATGTGATGCCATGCAAACATCTTTGGGGATGTTGTGTCACTGTGAAAAGGACCAGGTTCTCGTGAAACGAGAAAACACGTGACCCAGCTTTCACTGGTCTGACATTGAGCAAGAAAACCACAAACCATACACGTGGACTTGAGCTTCTTAGGCATTGTTTGTGGAGTCTGTAAACAGGAACATGATCAAGTGAAGATGAAGAGGACTGCTAGAAAATTCTTGAAGGTACAGACTGTTACAGATTTGTTGCTATACTCCCTCCAAGCTGTTTTCTCTGACATCTTTGTGGATGAGCCCCTGGATCAAGCTAGATACATACAAAGTGACAGGATGTGGGTTTCACAGAGTTACTCTGGCCAATATGTTTCATGCTCTTATCTAAGCTGAATAAATATGATTGCATACTCCAGTTATTTATTATAACTCTGATAGCTATCCAGACATGGAAAAATCACTAAAAATCTTTAACTTTTATATTTTTTAGTTAAAAAAATGTTTAGAAGTTTAATTTATTTATTTTTGAGAGAGAGAGAGAGAGAGAGAGAGCGCAAGCACACAGGAGGGGTAGAGAAGGAGAGACAGAGAATCCCAAGCAGGCCCCATGTTTTCAGCATAGAGCCCAGTGCAGGGCTTGAACCCATGAACTGTGAGATCATGACCTGAGTAGAAATCAAGTCAGATGCTTAACTGACTTAGCCACCTAGTTGCCCCCTCAACAAAAAAAAATCTTCAACTTTTAAATACAGCATGTCTGTTTCTTTTGTAATTTGTTCATTTGTTCATTCATTTGTTATCCATTACCAATTCTCTGTCATACCCTGAGAGTATTCTTATTTAGCATTAATCCTGTGAAAACAAAGAAACAGTACTTTGTCTTACATTTTATAATCTGTAAGTGATTTTTACTTGTCTGACACAATAGTGACTAATTTCTAGAAGATGTTAATGAATACATTTAGAACTGCATGGTTGAGGGACCCCTGGGTGGTTCAGTTGGTTAAGCCTCTGACTCTCGGTTTTGGCTCAGGTCATGAACTCATGGTTCATGCGATCAAGCCCCACGTTGGGCTTTGCATTGACAGTGTGGAGCCTGCTTGGGATTCTCTCCCTCCCTCTCCCTCTCTGCCTCTTCCCACCTGCTCGCTCTCTCGCTCTCTCTCTCTTTCTCTGTCTCTCAAAATAAATAAAAACATTTAAAAAAAGAAATCTGTAGTTGATAGTATCATCATTGATCATTCCATCACCATTGTTAGGTGTTACCTAACACCCACTCTAAAATAAAAAAAAAAAAAAGAATCCTTTAGAAATTAGCACTGTTAGTTCAAATATTAAAAACAAATCATTAGAAGAGGAGTGGCTGGGTGGCTCAGTTGGTGGAGCATCTGACTTGATTTTGGCTCAGGGTCATGATCTCATGGTTTGTGAGTTAAAGCCCTGTATCAGGCTCCAGGCTCCACACTCAGAGCATGAAGCCTGCTTGGGATTCTCTCTCACCTTCTCTGCCCTTTCCATGCTTGCACTCTTTTTCAAAATAAATAAATAAATAAAATTTTTAAAAATGCATAAAAATAGAGCACCAGAAGAATTTTTCCAGAAAATATAACTCATGACAATATATTTGATGTGTAACTAAATATGAACTAAATAATAATATTTTAAAAAAGAATAATAATAAAGGTGAAAAACTATTTCATATTGATTTTACAGATCAACGTAATCACTAATTTTCAGTAGAAATTAATAGCATGTAATGGAATTTATTAGTTACAATCATTAAAATAAATAATAATTAGGAGGGCTCTACCTATTCCAGTATAAGATATTTCAGGAACCATTGGTGATTTTCTATTAATTTTAACATTATTTTTATTAAAACGGTCAAGACTTCACCACTAGAAGACAAGAGTCATTATGGCATAACTGTAGATATTCAGAAACAGATTTTCCATTGTTTGTATGAACATGACCTCTTCTCCTCCGTTTTAAGCAATAGGCTATTAACGAGGGGGATCAGAACTAACAGAGGAATTGATCCTGTGTTCATTTTCCATCATATAACCCCATCTCATGATATCATCTCAGCATATCTTAACCCAACTAGTGTCAAATTCAGTCTTTAATATGAAAACATTGTGGGTTAATTGAAATTTCAAATGTATATGAGTATGAGAGGGAGCTTGGGTGCAGAAAGGCTGAAGCAAGTCAAGTTTCTAAGAAGCAAATAGCAAAAAGCATTGGTGATAGGTGAGTTATGGTGTGTGTGTCCTTGTGAGCCTCTGTGTGTGGGAGGAACAAATTGCAGGGCATTCTGAGCCCAACAATCAGCACAGGAGAATTGCATACATACCAGAGAATAAATATGTGAATTTGGATCACTTAATTGATTCTGTAGGAACAATGTGAAATCCCTTTGGTAAAAATCAGGGATAATTTAACGGTTTATTATATTTTTGTGAAGGGGGCACTTCTTAGTTTATTTCACTTCCGTAAAGTGTGTGAACTGTTTATGGTTGACTGGTTCAAAATTAGATATCCTACTAATGGGTCAGTTAATGCACGTGATCTTGGTATAACTAAGCCTCTGTTCCCATCAGAAACTTCCGGTCATTGTGCTTATCTTTCATCCTTCCACTGGCACCACCAGGCCAACATGTCATAATTAAACAGTGTCAAGTGTCCCTGGCTCTCTTGCCAGGCTGCTCCTCATTTTTCTTCAGTGGTCAGCAAAATAGGATTGGCCTTAGTGCATATTTATCATGGATAAGCTTTTCTTGTCTACAGTCTTTTTTTATGTTTCTCACAGTGTCTATTCTAAATGTGTTGTATTTTTCTGTATATCACTAGAAGAGACTTTACTTACCATACTGAGAATTTTTAGGTTATGTGATGATTTTCCTTCGGCTCCTCTCTCTTCACTGCAAAATACCTATATTTCTTGCGTATGTTAAGTCCCTCTTATTTTCACTCACATTCATTTCTAGCCTTCATAAAAAACTTGTTTGACCAATTAGTGACTTTATATCTTGTTCTTGACTCATCAAATTTTAATCTGCAGTGAATCAAACTCTTCCTCACTTGAATGTATTTAACAGGCTTTTATCTATGATGATATTGCTAATTAACATCCCTCCCACTTGCTAATGAACTATAGTTATGAAACAAGTGGTATTGATTCAAGTCAACCACTTTACACGAACTATTCAGAATGAGTCTCATTGCCTGTCACTATATAAAAATTGTTGTTTTAAATGTTACTATTATACAGATGAAAACCACCAAAATAGCACCTTCATTCATTCATGCATTCAATCAACTTTTGTGGATGTACTAGTAAAAAAGATTAGTCCCTGACCTTAAATAACTCACATTCAAATGAGACGATAGAACTCCAACAAGTAGAAAGATAAATTATCTCCCAGCTGATAATAAGCACTCTAGATTCAACCTGGCAGGTGAATAGAATAGTGAACGGTGCTCTTATCAATAGAGAGATCAGGAACGCCCCTCTTTTGTGGCAACCTTTCAGCCAAAATTTGTGGGAAAGGAGAAAGTTCTCCCAAGGGAGGGTGGAGACAACATGTCTAAGGCCCAAACAAGACTGGTTTGTTTAAGGAACTTTCAGAAAATCAAACGTGTCAAGGGGAAAGTGATAGGGGATGAGGCTAGGATACGTTGGCTCAAAGGAAGAAGAGAACACAAAGAATTTTGGATTCTGTTTTGAGTGACATGAATAGTCATTCTAGGTAAAGCGCAAGAGAGCCCTAATCCAACATGCATTATGATAGGAGCCCTCTGGGAGTTGTGTGGGAAGTAAATAAGTGAGGAGAAGGGGAAAAACTCTGTGTTGTACGAAAACTCTTAACAAGATGGCCTTGGAAAATTTGCCCTGGTTTTCAATGTGGTTCTCCTCTGCCTCCCTGTGAGTTTACTTATTCGATTACTCGCCTTTCTGTTCTCTAAATGTAAATGCCAGAGTCTTCTCTTCAGTGGCTAATCAGAACATTTTCCTATTTTTCTGGTATTGTTTCCCTGGCAATATTTAAAACTTTTGTAGTGCCAACCTCATTTATATAGAAGGACACTTGTTTTATAAGTTCATTGTAAGCCAAAAAGAACCAATTACATTTTTATTGGTTTACAGGTAGAGAGTTTATCTCTCTTACATTCATATATACCCATGCATATATACACATGGGTATATTTGCACATGCACACACGCACATATACATGCACGTATATTTGGTTGGATTGTGCGTCAATTAGATGGATGAGTGGATACCTCTATCACAAAAATTCAGTAAGAAAAACCTACTCTAAGTGAGCTCTGCAATGTTGGTTCAAATGTATGTAACTAAGTGCAGAGGTCTGGAAGGAATATTGAATAAGGAAATATTTAAGGATTTAGAAGCTTTAGTGGGTCAGAGAGTTGAACCCATTCCCAGGGCAAGAAGATAATTTAAGTAATAAGATAGGTAATAAGAGTAATAAGGTAAGTTGTCAGGAGATATTTTTTATCAGTGCCTTGTTCAGTATATTTACAAATAAAAGATCATATGCAATAAATGCTTTGTCTGACAAGGTAGACCCAGTATAATTATTAAAACCTGTGTGAGTAGACTGGATAGAGTGTATAAAAACTGGATTATTTTTTCTGAGAACCTTACAATTAGTATTAAGTAGGTATAAACTAGGTTGTATGGAAACAAGATGGGATGGGGAAAAAGTTATTAGATAATTTAAATATTACTTAGAGTAGAAAAACAAAACAAAACAAAAAACCCACTATTAAACAAGAGAGAACTAAAGATTTTTTATAGAATTGTCAGTTTAAACATAACCATTAGAAAAACATACAAACTTTCCCTAAAAAAAACAAAAAAGTACAGGGGCACCTAGGTGGCTCAGTTGGTTGAGCATCCAACTTCGGCTCAGGTCAAGTTCTCATGGTCCTTGGGTTCGAGCCCCGCGTCGGGCTCTGTGCTGACCGCTAGCTCAGAGCCTGGAGCCTACTTCAGATTCTATGTCTCCCTCTGTCTCTCTGTCCCTCCCCTGTTCATGCTCTGTCTCTCACTCTCTCTCAAAACTAAATTAAAAATGTAAAAAAAAAGGAAAAAGTACATATATATTTTTTAAAGTAGGCCCTACACCTAGTGTGGAGCCCAACATGGAGCTTAAACTCACAACCCTGAGATCAAGACCCAGACACTTAACTGACTGAGTCACCCACATTCCCCTAAAGAATAAAGTATACTTTAAAAACAGACAGTGCAGCAGTGCCTGGGTGGCTCAGTCGGTTAAGCATCTGACTTCATCTCAAGTTGTAATCTCTCAGTTTGTGGGTTCGAGCCCCACATTGAGCTCTATGCTGGCGGCTCAGAGTCTAGATCCTACTTTGGATTCTGTGTCTCCCTCTATCTTTCTGTCCCTCCCTTGCTTGTGCCCTCTCTCTGCCTCTCTCTTCCTCTCACTCTCTCAAAAATAAATAAACATTAAGAAAATTTGAAAAGATTTTAAATTGTCAGAAAAAATTCTAAAACCCTTCTGTATGGAAGTAACACATGTGGAAATAACACATGTAGAGGTGTTTAAAAGGTGAAAACTAAAATAATAGACATATATTAGAAAAATGTTGATAAACAAAAATAAAGATCATACTCTTGATATTTAATGAGTTAGGCTGAATATCATTAAATGAGACAAAGGGGACTTTTTTTTATTAATAGTACCTAGCAGCGAAGTTTATACAGAGAATACTAATAAATATTTGTCTAAAATCCAGCATATTCCCAGTTGCCATAAATCTGAAACTATGGGAGATACAGGGGAAAAAATAACAGTAGTCATAGACATCTTCCATGGGTGGAGTAGACCTACACCACAGAACTGTAGTAATTAGAAGGGATCTTATATAGAACTATGGAGCTTGGGCTCTGTGATGGTTAATACAACATGTCAGCTTGGCTGGGCTGTGGTACCGGGACAGTTGGTCAAACATTACTCTAGGTGTTTCTGTGAGGGTGTTTTTGAATTAACATTTAAATTGATGGATTTTGAGTAAAGCACATTGTTCTCTGTGTCAGTGTGCCTCATTCAATCAGTTAAAGGCCTCAGAATGGAATGTCTGACCCAGCCCTGAGTAAGAGAAGATTCTATATCAGACTAGATTTGAATTGGAGCATCAATTGTTCTAGGTTACCAGTTTTCTGGGCCGCACAGCAGATTTTGTATGTGCCAGCTTCTGTAATTGTGACCTAGTTCCTTATGATAAGTAGATTAATATAGACATAGATATAGATATATAGATATACACATCCCACTTGTTCTGTTTCTCTGAAGAACGCTAATATTGACCTCAGTAAAAGAGAATTCTCTTTTTTAGGGATCTGCAGAGTACTCACAGAAATCAGAGAAAACTGGTTATACTTTAGTCTGCAAATTTAATAATCCAAAATTATGAAGTGGTGTTGAGAAAATGGAGGAATTCAAGGAAGGTTTCCCAAATCAAAACATTCATATGAAGGGATAGGAAAGAGCTATCCTTGCAAAAGTTTCTAGAAAAACACTCTAGAGAGAGGAAGTAGAAAGAAAAATTTCCTTGAATTGAGAAAGAACATCTCAGCATTTTCCAATAACAAAGTAAGCTTCTGTGGCTTGAACAGTATAAAAAAAAAAGAGAGTATGACATAAAATGATAATGTAGAAAGATTCAGCAAGGGCTACATCACACAGATCACAGTGGAAAAAAATTTATTTCAAGATTAGTCATTATTATGGGACATTTTTAATGATCTGATAGCATTAAAAATTGTAGGTAAGATTTGTGGAGTTAAAGTAAGAAATGGAGCAGAGAGACCAGTAATTAAGTCATAGCATGTGGTGACTTGGGTAAGTTAAAAGTTGTGGATATGCAGAGAAGAGAAAACATTGAAATTTTGCATGTAAGATCAAGCAAGTTTACTGACTTGAGTAGCTATAGGGTTGGTTTTAAGATAAATCAAGAATGATGGAGCTTGCTTAGCAGTGTAATAAGTGATGAGGTAATTATAGCGTACTATGTGAGCATTCGGAAAGGGTAGATAGCCAGGAATTGGGAGATGAATTAATACATCCTGGAGGAAGGGGAATCTAAGCTAAACCAAAGGGCTAACAAGGAATGGGCATCAATTATTTTAGCCAACAAATAGTATGTACAAATGTCCTGGCTAATATAGACATAATATTAACTATGCTGCACTAAACTGAATCGGTTATAAAGCTGGTGAAGTGATCAGATGCCAAGTTATAAAGGATCATATGAGGCATATTAAGGAATCTAGACATTATTCAGAAAGTAATAGACAGTTCTTAAAAGTTATTAAACTTGGGAGTGACATGATAAGATTTGTTCTTTAAAAGAACACAGCAGGTGCCCTTTAACCAAGAGATTACAGAAAAACATTATTAGAGAAAAAAAATAGTTAGACATCTGTTTCAGGAAACTAAATAGAATAATAGTGGTCCAAACTTGGGTGAAAAATAGAGGTCAGAGAGAGCACCGTGGGAGAAATTACATGATTTAGCCATTGGTACATGATAAATTTCTTATCAGGTAGATATTCACACTGAGGCATTTATATGAAAAATAAAGGGGGGGCTTACTTTAAAGTACCCATCACTATTGCAAACCACAGAAAGCAGAACAAATAAGATGGTCAGTGTTGATAATTCTTGGATTGAATGACGAGCAATAGATTCTTAGTACACTGTTCTCTTCAATTGTCTCCGTGCTTTTAAATTTCTATTTACAACATTAAAACTAGTGAGGAAAAACACCCCTAAGAGCTATCAATGTATGGAAAAAAGAGCGAGGCTGTTTATGTCATGTCTTCGGGCAGTGACAGGAGCAGAATGTAGAAAGAATGCCGTTCCGCCATGCATTCACAGCACCGTTACGGGGTTTCTCTGCGCCCCTCCTAACAGAGTGCCCGCTTTCATAGGGAATGTGGCATGCAGGGGGCCTGAGGAGGGCAGGAAGGCTGCTTGTCCCTGCCGCTGCCGGGACTGTGCCGCCTGTCGTGTGAGTGGGGGCTCCTCCGGGGAAGAAACCTAGGAGGAATTGAAAGCACAATTTCCAACCCCAATTACAACTTTCAGTTTGCAAGATTCAGACTCCTAAAACTCCCTGATTATGTAAATGATGTTTCAAGGAATTGAGGATGGGGGAAAAGTGCGCTTATTAGTCAAAAAAGTTGCTATGTATCTCAGTAACATCCTACAATTCAG